>JAJPUD010005498.1:122064-157053 GCA_023553655.1 Myrmecobius fasciatus | reverse complement strand
TTTTTTTAAGAGACAGAACAACTGAATAAATGAAAGATATGAAACCACATAGAAATATAGCATGTAAATAAACTCTAATCAATAGATGGCCAACTAGGGATTATAAGAAGCAAGAGGAGTTAGAATAAAAGAATGTTTGGGAATAGATCTGTTCATCATGAATGTGGTTTTATTGTACCGCCCAAAAAATAATTTCTTTTTCTCTCCTACAACCCTTAGATTATTTCCCCATATATATATATATATATATATATATGCATTAGAGCAACTAGGTAGAGCACTAGCCCTGGAGTGAGGAGGACCTGAGTTAAGAAAGAGCCTCAGGTACTTGAAACTTATTATCTATGTGACTCTAGGCAAGTTACAAACTCACAAAAAAGGAGGAGGGGAAGAAAGAAGAGGAAACTGCTCTCAAAGTCCTTTCCACCTTTTAAGTTGGACACAGCCACTGTTCCCTGGTACTGCCATGGAAACAAGATGGTTCTCTCATATGGCTGCCATGAAAGCATGCTAGCCATCTCATTAGGTCAGTTCAACAAGTGATTTTTTTCATTGACTCATTAAACTAGATAACCATAAGTCATACTGACTTTTATTGACACCAAATATCCTTGAGAATTAAGCAGTCAACAAATTATTTCTATGTAAGTGGATGATTTTGTAAAAATAAATAAATACAGCTCTTGGACTCTACTTATGGAAATATAGTTTTTAAAACAGTCCATGTGGCCACAACCATTTCCTTAAAGCTCAGCTTTCAAAGGCCAATAATGGATTTTCATGTCAATTAGATGTAACTGTACACATAGAGACATAGCTTGTATCTTTGGGCAATTTAAAAACCAAAATCTTCCTATTGCTCTCCTGCAGAGGGGATCATTCCCTAATTTTTCCCCCACTCTGCTCTTGTACTATTCACATGCACTGAAATCAACTCAGATCTCTTATACCAAAAACAATAATAGAAAAAGTATGGAGGATAGGGAAAAGAGTTGGTAGGGAAGGGGAGCAGTAAACAAAAGGCAAACAGGAAGAAAAGTGGAAAGCAGAAAGCTTGTTTGAAAAACAAGAATGCTCTTAACACACACACACACACACACACACACACACGCTATAGCCTACACTCTTTAATAATCTTCTAGTGAAGATTGTTAAAGATTAGTATAGATGACTAAGGCAAGCTGTGCATGTTTTTCTCTGGAGGTCTTTAACAACAACAAAAAAGAAATGGAGATTTTCATCTATTTGAAATGACTTAGGTGTGGTCTTGCCTAAAAGCAAAGACAAGATGATTCCTAATGGTCCTGTTTAGCTTTATGACTATGATAAACGGTTATTGGATGAAAGCGAGTGCATCTGGACCAAAGACTTAAACATTACCCAATGTGTTTTTAATAAAAAAGCAGTCCCAGTCCCAAATCTATCATACACAGCTGCAATAAAGGTCCATCACCACTGATAGGTTAGCACTGGGTGGGGAAAGGTCTACAGTGGAAGAAATGAGAATTGCTGGTCATTTCCATTCCTAGTTATGGAGTCACTGAGCCATCTTGTTGCCAAAAGAATGGTGTAGTGACCATTGAGAGCTCTATCATAAGAGTAATAAAGAATGAAGAAGAGAAAGGCTGAGAAATGACCACTTTCAAAAATATTAGTAATCATGTTTCAACTTGGAATTAAACTAAGAATGGATAGTTAGTCTATATGGATTTACTCATGAGTTAGGAGGTGAAAGACTCAGAGGCATAAAGACAGAAACATAGAGATAGAGAAAGATGTCATAGAATCAAAGATCTGGAGCTGGAAGTGATCTTAGAGGTCATACATTCTAACCTCGTCATTTTATAGATAAGAAATGGAAACCCCATAAACAAAATGACTCCCCTAAGATCATGTAAGGAATAAGCAGAGCCAGGATTTGCCAGATCTTTTCATTGCAAACATGGCCATCTTCCTATTTTCTGAAAATCATATGCATTTTCTGTACCCCAATAAAAAGCCCTTGGGAGTCATTTCACTTAATTTGAAACCACTCGTATCAATTCTCTCATATCAAATCAAATCAATTCAATGAGTTATTGGACTCCTAATGTGTGTATCATATACATAATAACATTTATAAAATACTTACAAATACCCCATTTGAAAAATGATCAAAGCATATGAACAAGCAGTTTTCAAGTGAAAAAAATCAATGCTACTTATAGTCACTATCAATTAGAGAAATGCAAATTAAAACAATTCTGAAGTACCATTTCACACCTATCAGATTGACTAAGATGACAGAAAAGGAAAATAACTAATAATGAAGAGGATGTGGGAAAATTGGGACACTAATGCATTGTTGGTGAAGTTGTGAATTGATCCAACAATCCTGTAAGCAATTTAGTATTATGTCCAGAGCACTATAAATCTGTGCCTACTCTTTAGCCCAACTATACCTCTACTTGGCCTATATACCAAAGAGATCAAAAGGAAAGGAAAAAGATCTATATGTGCAAAAATATTTATAGCAGCTCTTTTTGTGGTAACAAAGAACTGGAAATTGAGGGGATGCCTATCAATTATAGAATGGTTAAACAAATTGTGACATATGACTATAATAGAATCCAATTGTGATATAAGAAATAATGAGCAATCCTGCTTTTGGAAAAACCTGAGAAGACTTACATGAACTGATGTAAGGTGAAGTAAATACAAACAGGGGAACATGGTACATAGCAACATCAATACTGTTTGGTGATCAACTGTGAATGACTTAACTATTCTCATTAATACAAAGATCTAAGACAATTCTGAAGGACTCATGATGAAAAATGCTCTCCATTTCAAAAGAAAAAACTGATGGAGTCTGAATGGAGAATGAAGCATACCGGAATTTTTTTTAACTTTATTCTTCTTGGGAGTTTTTTGTCTATGTTTTCTTTCACAACATGACTAATATGGAAATGTTTTGCATGACTACAAATGTTTAACCTTTATCAAATTATCTACTTTCTTAATGAGGAAGGAAAGGAAAAAAGAAGAGAATTTGGATCTCAAAATTGTAAAAATGAAGATTACAAACTGGTTTTTACATATAATTTGGGAAAAAATAAAATTTCAAAACTTAAAAAAATACCTACTATCTACTAGACCCTGTGAAAACCTGGAAAAATAAGATGCATTCACTACCCTTAAGGGGAAAGAGAAAAGATTCATTCATTAAAAAAAAAAAACCATTGATCATGTACTTATTGTGTTAAAAGAACTTTTCTAAACACTTAATAGCTAGATGGTACTATAGATAAGAGCATGAGGCTTAGAATCAAGAGGACCTGAATTCTAATCCAGCCCAAGACATTGCCAGCTGTGAACCAGCCTCTGGCACTTATTAGCCAAGAAAACCCCTCAAGGAATTTGCTCAGTCACAGAATCTTTAAGTATTGTTTTGTTGTCATTTCCAACTCTCTGTGGTTTTCTTAACAAAGACCCTGGAGTGACTTGCCATTTCTTTCTCTAGCTCATTTTACATATGGAGAAACTGAGGCAAACAAGGGTAAGTAACTTGCCCAAGGTTACACGGTTAGTAAGTGTCTGAGACTGTATTTCAATTCCTCCTGACACTCTGTAAGATTAAGAACCAATATTTACAGGATTTTGAAATTGGAATGAAACTCAAAGACCATTAGCCTAATCCATTCCTGAACAGCACAACTCTAGGAGTTTCCCTATACACGGCACAGGTAACCCTTCATATATACATATATATATTGGAGACAATAAGTTACTTACCCAGGATCACAGTTTGAACTCAGGTTCTCCTGGCTCCAGAGCCAGTGTCCTATCCCCTATATCACCTAGCTGTCCTGCCTTTTATTATTTTTTTAAAGTCTTTATAGTGAGAAGACTGTCACTATCTCCCAAAACAGCTCACTCTACTTTTGGACATCTCTAATTAGTTAGGATGTTTTTCTGTGCATTAAATTTGAATCTGCCCTTTTTGCAACATCCACTCATCACTATTATCTGTCTTCTAGGGGCAAATAGAATAAATCTTATTCTTCTGCCTTGTGACAATCTTTCAAACACCTGAGGTTTGATCTGCCCCTTCTTCTCCTCCAGTGTTCACTTCTCTTGGCTAACCATCTTCAGGTCCTTTAAACAAGCCTCATTTGACATAACCTTAATTCTAAGGTCCTACAGTAGCCTGCTTTATATACTCTCTCTAGCTCCTTATCCTTCCCAACAATAACCACTGATGTAGGTAGGGAATAGACAACTAGGTATCTCAGTAAATAGAACATTAGACCTAAAATCAGAAAGATCAGAGTTCAAATATGATTTTAAACACTGGCTATATGACCCTAGGCAAGTCATTTAAGCCCTGCCTGTCTCAGTGTCCTCATCTGCAAAATGGAAGAATTAATAGCTCCTTATTGTGAGGATCAAATAAGATGAATAAAGTGACTTACAAACCTTAAAGCATTCAATAAATGCTAATTATTACATACATAGTGGGAACAACCACTCTCATCTCTAGAGTGTTTCAATGTTTTTAAATAGTTGGTTTCCTCACAATCACCTTATTAGCCTCTGTGAAGCAGGCTGTGAGAATATTGTCCACAGATGAGGAAACTAAGATTTGAGCAAGGGAAGAGCCTTCCACAAGGTGATCCACTACTAGCAAGTGTCAAAACTGGGATTTGAACCTAGATTTTCCTGACTAAACCCAGTTTGCCTTCTTCCAATCCCCCCACCCCTAAAACACACCCTCTCATCCTCTGGTAACTTGGAAAATTATTTGTTTTGTTCTATTAAGTTTTTTATGCTTTATTTGCTCATTTTTCCCACTCCTTAAGTGTGAGAACAATTTAGGTTATTTTCAACTCACTTCTCCTGACAACAGGTTTAGCCCTCTTTCCACTATATGCAATTATTCTTTTGTGGTTGTTGTTCTTTTAATACTTTGTTTCTTATGTGAAGGAGAGATGTCCTAGGATGATAGACTTAGATCTGGAAGAGAGCTCAGAAGTCATCCAATCAACCCTCCTAATTTTATGGGTAATAATGATAATGATTAATAATAATAACAATAAATAGCCAACATGCATATGTCTGAAGGTTTCTTGTAAATGCATTGTCTCATTTTGTCTCCATAACAACCCTAGGAGGTAGGTGCTAGAATTATCCATATTTTCCGTATGGGGAAACAGAGGTGAAGGGACTTGCCCAGAGATTAAGAGATAGTTAAATCAAGCTAAATCAGCAATTATTTATTATATACTGGATGTGTGTCAGGCACTGTGCTAAGCTCCAGAGAGCTAAAAATAAAAACAAAAGCAAAAATAAAAACAAACAACCAGCAAACAAACAGCAACCAAAGTCAAGCAGTTCCCATTATAACTGGAAATACAATATGCAAACATTCTGTACTTACAAGATGCATATAGAGGATATAGGAGATAAAAAGAAGGGGAAACACCAGCATTAAATGGGGGAAATTTTCATCTTCTAAAAGATGGAAATTTAGCTAAGACCCAAAGGAAACCAGGAAAGCTGTCTTCCTGATTCCAATTCTAATACTTTATCCACCTAGCTGCAGGGAACAAAAGCTCAGAGAATAAACGACTTGCTCGAGATTACAAGACTCAGAATTCGAATCCAGTCTCCCGCCAATTTGAAATTTAGCCCATTTTCCCATTGTACCATACTTCCTCTCAATTGTGTGTTACAAGCATCAAGGCAATCTGGAGAGTATCCTGGTTTCTCAAGAGTCTTGGTTTTAAGGCTATTATGGAAGTCAATGTTTGGTATGTACTGAGGAGGATGCTCTGGGGTTTTTGTTTTTGTTGTTGTTTTGTAAAGAATTTCCATGTTTGCAGCATGTCAAGATCCCCACAGATCCTAAGCAGAAAGACCATTCCAGTCCAAATATTCATTTAAAAAAGCAACAGCCCACGGCTGGGAATTTGAAGGCGAACTGGGGAGGGATGGAAGGGGGAGGGAGAGCATCTGTCATTTTTGTGGTCCTTACCCAAGCCAACATGGGTCCCCCTCATTGCAGGCCTCATTGCAGCTGGAGGGTGGGAGGCAGCATCCCTGAACAGAGTGGTGCTGACAGTGCCTGGTGCTGGGGCAGACACTGAGAAATGCCTGGAATGTGCAGGGCTGGTTTCAGCGATATGGGAAACAGGGATCAAAAGTAAGGGTTACTGAAGCAAAAAGGACCCAAGCAGCGTGGAAATAACACTAAGCACATGTCTCTGCAAAGCTGCTTCTCAAAAGGGCCTCCTCCCACCATCTTAGTAGGCAAAATGTGGATGTGCAGGCTGGCTGGTCTGATCATGGGTGTGGTGAGCAACCAACTCTGCCTGAGAATCCAAGAAGGGTACAGAAGGAAGAAACTTCAGTCCTAGCCCCTTACTCTGCCTTCAACAAAATTAAAGCTAAAGCTTGAGGTAAACTTAGTATTTCAACCCAATCTTCCTAATCCTAAATCCAATGCTCTTTAAAAAAATATTCAATTTTATTTTACTGTCAGATCTACATTTTCTCCTTCCTGCTTCTCCAAGCTCTCATGAAGAAAGCAAGAAAAACAAAATATTGCCAAGTAAAACAACTTTCTGCATTGGCCATGTACAAAATAAAAATGTCTCTGTCTTTATTCTGCAGCCATCACCTCTCTATCAAGAGATAGGGATCATGTTTGTTTCATCAATGGAATTGTAGCTGTTCATTGTGCTGATCAGAGTTCCTAAGTCTTTCAAAGTTGTTTTTATAATATCGTTACCTTTATCAGAGAAATTTGTTGCAAAGATTTTTTTTATCCATTTGGTGCAAAAAAAGTGTCAATTTTATGTAATTGTTCATTTTACTTTCTGAGATCCTTATTATTTCATTTGTCATAAATTCTTCCAATATCCATAGATCTGACAGATAAGTTCTTCCAAGCTCTTCTAATTTTTTTATGATGTTACCTTTTATGTCTAAATAGTGTACCAATTAAGAGCTGGTTTTGATATATAGTATGAAATCTTAATCTATGCCTAGTCCCTGCTAGACTACTTTCCAGTTTTACCCAAACTTTTTGTTGAACAGTAAATTCTTGCCCTAATAGCTGGAATCTTTGGTTTTATCAAACACTTCTAAACTGAGTAGATTAACTTCATGCTGCATCAGTTCATATAAGCCTTCCCACATTTTCTGAAACCATTCCTTTTACCAATTCTCATAGCACAATTGTATTGCATCACATTTATATATCACCACTTGCTTAGCCATTCCCCAATTAATGGTCACCCCCTCAGTTTCTATTTCTTTGACATCACAAAAAGTGGCTATAAATATTTTTGCACATATGGGAACTTTTCCTCTTTGAACCCTTTAGGGCATACATCTAGTAATGCCATTGATTTGTCAAAAAATATGCAGTTTAATAGCTTTGGGGGCTTAGTTTCAAATTGCTTTCCAGAATGGTTGATCTAGATCAGAGTTTCACCAAGAATGTATTAATGTGACTGTTTTTTCCCCAGCCCTTGAAGCAATTTAGCATTTTCCTATTTGTCAGCTTTTCCAATCTGATGGGTGTAAACCTCAGAATTGTTTTAGTTAGCATTTCTCTAAATATTAGTGAGTTAGAGTATTTTTTCATATCTTAGAGATAACCTATGCTTCTCTTGAGAAATATCTGTCCATATCCTTAGACCATTTATCAATTGTGCAATGCCTTTTATCCTTAAAAACTTGAATTGGCTCCCTATTTATCTTGGAAATGAGACCTTTATTAGAGAAATTTGTTGCAAAGATTTTTTAATCCATGTGATGCAAAAAAAATGTCAATTTTATGTATTAAAATTGTTCATTTTACTTTCTGAGCTCTGTTCTATTTTGTTTATCATAAACTCTTCCATTATCCATAGATCTGACAGATAATTTCTTCCAAGCTCTTCTAATTTCTTTATGATGTTGCTTTTTATGGCTAAATAGTGTACCAATTGAGAGCTGATTTTTGATATATGGGATCTGTGCCTAGTCCCTGCTAGACTACTTTCCAATTTTACCAAAACATTTTGTTGAATAGTGAGTTCTTGCCCTAATAGCTGGAATCTTTGGTTTTATCAAACACTAAGCTATAGTCTTGTTTATGTATAGTATATATATATATATACCAAAAACCAAAAAAGAAATTAATAAAATTGAATGCAAAAACCATTAAATTAATAAATAAAACTGAGTATATATACATATATTATATAAACATATATGTATTCTATTCCATTTAATAACCTCTCTTTTTCTTATCTAATACCTAATTATTATGATAATTGCAGATTTGTGGAATAGGTTGAGATCTGGTACTGCTAGGCTCCCTTCCTTCCCAGTGTTTTTTCCATTAATTCCCATGATATTCTTGCTTTTTGTTCCTTCTAATTAAATCTGTTCATTTTCTCTAGTTCTATAAATTAATCCTTTGGTAGTCTGATTGGTATGATACTAAATAAATAAATTACTTTCAATAGTATTGTAGTTTTTATTATATTAGCTCAGGCTTCCCATGAACAATGGACATTTCTCCAATTATTTAGATCTATGAAAAGAATATTTTATAATTATGCTCATCTATTTCCCACAACAACAACTAAATTTCCAAGTATTTTATACTTTCTGTAGTAATTTTGAATGGAATTTCTCTTTCTCTTTCCACTAGATTTTCTAGTTAAGATACAGAAATGCTGATTTATGTAGATTTGTTGACATCCTTAATTGTTTCAAATAGTTTTATAGTCCACTCTCTAAAGTTTTCTAAGTAAACCCTATCATCTGCAAGAGATAATTTAGCTTCCTCTTTGTCTTTGCTTATTTTTAATGTCTTTGACCCATCCCCCCCTTTATTATATAGTTTATGTTGTATTGAATCAATTGTTCTTTAAATATTTGTTAACATTTACTTGTGAATTTATCTGGTCAGAGCTCTTTTGTTTGGGTTTTTCCCCCCTTTGTAGTTCACTTATGACTTGTTCATTTTTTTTTCAATGGTAGGATTATTTAAGCATGCTTTTTCCTGTTTCGTTAATCTGAACATTTTATATGCTTAAAATATTTATCTGTTTCATTTAGAATATGAGTTTTATTGACATATGAGTGGGCAAAATAATTCTTAATCATTTATTCTTTCATTAGTTGTGAATTCACCTTTTAAATTTTTGGTACTAGGAATTGTGTTTTCTTCTTTAAAAAAAATCAACATAGTTAATGGCCTGTATTTTATTAGGTTGGGTTATTTTTTTTAAATAGCTCTCAGTTTTTATTTATTAATTTAATGTATTTTGCATTCAATTTTATTCATCTTTTTTTGGTTTTCAATATTTCTATTTTGATATTTAATTGGGATATTAACTTGCTATTTTTAAATTTCTCTTAGTTTCATAACCAATTTGCTGGTTGATCCTTCTTTATTTTATTGATGAAGTTATTTATAAATAAAAAAATTTCCCTAAGAACTGCTATCTTTTTAGAATTTGAGTATGTTGTCTCATGATTATCATTAACTTTAATGAAATTATTGATTATTTCTATAATTTGCTCTTTGACTCACTCATACTTTAGGATTAAGTTTAGTCCTGAATTAATTTCCAATCTTTCTAAAAATTATGTTCATAAAAAGGCTTTAAAGCCCTTCAACAAATGTAAAACAAACATTTTACATTACAGTCCACAAAAAAATAAATTTAATGTTTTGCTTTTTTGCATTTGTTTAATTTTTTATGCCAGTGATCAATTTTTGTGAAGGTGCCATGCATATCTAAGAAGTATATATATATTCCTTTCGATTCCTTTTCCAGTCTCTACAGCTTTGTCATATGCATCTTTTCTAAAATTCTACTCAGATCATTCTTTTTTGCTAAACTTTTGGTTAGATTACTTAGGTCAGAATGAGGTAAATATATGTGTTTCCTTCTGTCCTATTATCTTATACTTTCTCTTCTCTTTGTTTCATTCTTCCTCTTTAATGATTTGTTTTAAGACTAATTCCTGAACTAATGTACTCATTCTGGAGAACAATTTGGCACTACGCCCAAAAGGCTATAAAACTGCACACTCTTTGACCTCAGAATAATACTACTAGTTTTATACTCCCAATAGATCAAAGGGAAAGTAAAAAGACCTGTTTGTACAAAAAAATTAATAGTAGATCTTTTGTGATGGCAAAGAATTAGGAATCAAGAAGGTGTATCTACTGGGAATCACTGAACAATTTGTGGGCATATGCTTATCATGTAATACCATTATGCTCTAAGAAAGTGCAGGGGGAAGTTTCAGAACAACAACAACAACAAAAAAGATAGCAAGACTTACATGAACTGATACAAAAATGAGAAAAACCAGGCGATTGTTGTACACAGTAACAGTAATGCTGTAATGGAGATCAACTGTCAAAGATTTGGTTATTCTGATCAATTCAATGATCTGACACAGTTTCAAATGACCTGTGATGAAAAGAATGCTTTCAAATTCCAGAGGGAGAAGTGCTTACCTTTGGTGCAGACTGGAGTATAGTTTTCTGACTTTTTTTTTGAGATATGACTAAAATGGAATTATGTTTTACATTATTTTACATATAAAAATTAATTGATATCATTTTGTGTCTTCTCAGTGGGTGAAGGAAGAGGAGAATTTGAAACTCAAAATTTAAAAGAAAAGAATGTTAAAAATAAGTAAACATTTTTAGAAGACTAATTCTTCCTTTAATCTGACCTCCATGCTATTTTCTTCTTTCTCCTTAATTCCTTTCCCTTCTGATTTCCTGTTAAATGAAATGTATTTATGTACTCAGCTGTGTGTCTTTTCTTTCCTATGATCACTTCAGATGAGAGTGTGGTTCCCCTCAACTCCTTCCTCATTCATATAGACATCTACTTGAGCACCCCAATTATGTAAGGTATTTCCCCCCCACACCTTTCTCTCTCTTCCCTCCCGTGCCAAGTGTATTTTCTTCTTTTCACTTTCAAGTTTTCTTTTAAGATCATCAAATAAAACCAGAACCCTGGTTAGGCCCATAGACTCTATGACCTTTGATGGTGATAGAATTCTGAGGGGATGCATATATCATCTCTTGAGACTACAATATAAATAGTTTTTCTTTTTTTAGGTCCTTATGATTGATTGTTCACTCATGTTTGCCTTTGTATGTTTCTCTTGACTTGTATTTGTGTTTCAAATTTTCTATACAACTCTGACCTTTTCATCAGGAATTATTAAAAATCATAAAAATTCACTATGTGCTCAGTTTTGCTGGGTCATTTAACTTGGCTCAAAGGCTATATATTTTCATTGTGACATATCAGAGTTTAAACTCTCTGTTTAGAGGATAACTTATAAAATCTGTGTGATACTGTGGTTCTTGGTAGTTGAATTCTTTCTGGCAGCTCACAGTATTTTTTTTCTTGGACCTGTAAGCTCTGGATTTTGGCTATGAGCTTCATGAAAATGTTCATTTTGGGATTTAAGGAAGTGACTAGTAGATTCCATTATGGCTTTTCTTCTATTCTTTTTCTTCTGGTTCTAAGATATCTAGGAAGTTTTCTTTTTGGGTTTCTTGAAAATTTTTATATCTAGATACAACTTTCTAGAAAACACAATAATTTCTCCTGTATCTGTTTTATAGGTCAGTTACTTTTTCTGTGTGGCACTTTAAACTTTCCTATTTTCTTTTTTCTTCTTCAATCTTTTGACTTTGTTTTAATGTTTCTTAATGTCTCATTGAGGCATTAGTTCTATTTGATCAATTCTAATTTTAAAATAATTTTTTGAGTAAGATTTTGTATCTCTTGTTCCAAGTTATCAATTCTCTTTCCATATCTTTTTCCATAGCTCTCATTTCTTTTAACATGTTTTATTCTAGTGCTCTGGTTTGATTTTATCAGTTTTTATCTCTTTCTTTTTGCCAGGAATTTTGAATGAATCTGTGTCCTAGCTATGTTTTACTTTGTAACTTTACCTATATATAGTTTAGAGTCATTTTCTTTTTAGGTTTGTGACTTGATTTTTCCTGTCACCATAATTCTTTACATTGGGATTCTTCTTTTGTTTTTTTTTTTTTCATTCTTCCAGCCCACTTCCTGACTTTGGATTTCATGTCTTCTTGGACCTTTTTGCTGCTTTTCTGAGAGTATTTATTGACTGTTATCTTATTCCAAGATATAAAGGTATACAAGCTTGCAATGATCCAAAAGTGGTATGATCCTAGACAAACTGCCCCCTGGCCTGACTCAAGTTTGTGTCTGAGGAACATGTCTATATAGAGTTCTCATGGACTGCTGCTAAATTCAGCCTATATCAGACCACTGGAAATCTCTGCAGGTTCAGAGTAACAACTGTAGGTTCCTCTTTGGTTTGGAATTCCACTGTAGGCTTTAGACTGGATCAGAGGCTAGAAATATATTCCTGCTCTGTTCTTGGCACCTAAACCACATAGCTACTGCTCCCTTCTGAATTTGTTCCTCACTCAGTACACAGTCCAAGGCTGGCAATTCCTCACTGTGGAATATCACATTTAGATGCAGGTCCCACTCTTCTTCTTTCTGTCCTGTAACTTGAATCAGAAATAGTGATGTCATTTTATCTTTTTCAGGAGCAAAGGACAATAACTAACCAACTAGAATGGTGTCCTGGCTGATTCCATTACCAGTGTCCATAAACTTCTTTATTTCTCGGTGCTTACCTAAGTTTGATTCTCTGTGTGTGTGTGTGTGTGTGTGTGTGTGTGTGTGTGTGTGTAGCCTACAGTACAAAGCAAAAGTTTTTCTGCCTTAAAATAAATGCCTACAATCAACCAATAACATCCTTGAAATTCTATCAGAATCACAGTATTCACTGCAAGAGCCAGTGACTGTCTTCTGGGCTTATATAGGAATATTTTCTACAGTCTATCTGATAAATGTTCATTAGTCACTGAAGGGATGGGAACTCAGTATCTGCTGAGGCAGCCTTTCCCACTTTTGAGGAGCTTCTTAATTGTTAGTAATCTTTTTTTCTTTCCACAAGCTTGGAAGAGACCATTTAGACTTCCATCCATTGTTTCATGTTCTGTCCTGAGTGTGGCTTCCAGCCTGGACAAGACAAAGAAACCTAATCTTAAATATAAATATAAAAAACACACAATACATATAAAGTATAAAAGATAGTCACAGAGTTTCAAAGTTGAAAAAGACTTCAATGGTTATCGGTCCAAATCAAACCAATAAAAGTATCCCCACTATAATATATCCATCAAGTGATGATCCAGACTTTGTGTGAAGATCTTCAATGAGAGGAAACTCAGAACCCAGCATGGCTAATGATATAGCCTTGTAATCTTTCCTTTCCTCTTTGCAATGAGGTCTTGATTCTTATGGTACTGTTGAGAACTACAGGAAATGTCTGATCATTTAGTAGCTGAACTTTGTGAACTTGGGCAAGTTTCTTCAATCAATGAATGAAAAAACATCTATCAGGTGCTTTATATGTGCCAAGCACAGTGAGTGGGAATACAAATTTATAAGCCAAGAGAAATTCCCTATCTTCAAAAACCTTACATTCTTTTAAAATGATTATTTTACTTTATTTTATTCTGAACTTAATGAACATCAAATAAGATGAACATTTCTAAAGCCACTGTAGAACTGGAAGGATTGCACATAACTATAAGTCTCTACTGTATTGAGTTTTTTTTAAGTATAAAATAAATTCAACTTGAAACTGTTATGGTTGTCTACGATTCTTTTTGGCTTTCCTTCTGTTCTCTTCTCTTTTGGGAAGGAGAGAAGAGGCAGGGAAAAGATGGAGGGAGTCTATTTCTAATTGTTTTTTTCCTCAAATCCCCCTTTCAATTGAAAAAGAAAAGAAAAAGAAAACCTTTGTAACAAATATATATCATCAGGCAAAACAAATTGGGGAACTTGCCTCCTAAATGGGAAGACAGAGCATACAGGAGTTAGTAGCTGGGGAAGGGTATTTTGACCTGGGAAGTCTCCTAGGAAGTAATTGAAACAATAGGGCAATGAAATGACAAGTCTTTTTCCAGAGGCAACAGGCTTGAACCGATTTGATTATGTTTCTGAGGTATGGGAGGGAGGGGGGAAGAGAGAGAAGGGGAGATAGTTTGGAACATTGAATATGATGATGGTGTTTGGTTTGCTTATTTATTTATTAATTGGCTGGTTTTTGATGAATCTTTTTCTTCTCTCCTTCCTTTTCAAAAATTCTTTAAGGAATGGTTCTCTGAGAGAGCTGAAGAGGAAGGATGTAAGGGATAATCTAGAAAATATAAAAAAAAATTTCCTTAATAAATAAGAATGAGTTTATCTAATCATCGCCAATTTGTGAGCTAGCTATGGATAGCTCCTATCAAACTAAAAAAAAATCTGTATTTTTTGAGAGGTGAAGAAATAAAGCTAGAATACAGTCTGCTGAAGCCATGGGCATCCAGAGGTTGGAGTGAGAAGGGGGGAAAGATACTATAAGGAAAAGTAGGAAGTTCTAAAGAAAAATTGCAGCAAGCCCTATATATAGTCAAGGTGTGGGGAATGAGGTCCATTCCATCCCTCTCATTTTGCAAATGAGAAAATTGTGCCCCAGATAGATTAAACGACCTACACAAAATGAAACACATCAATCAATAAAAAAAGTTATTAAGCACCTACTATGTGCCAGGCAGTGTGCTAAGTGCAGAGGGTCACAAAACATAGTCCTTGCCCTCAAAAAATTTACAATCTAATGGGGAAATACAACATGCAAATAAACATAAAAAGCAAACTATGTACCAGATAAATAGGAAATAATTAACAGAGGGAAGGGAATAGAATTAGGAGGAGTTGGGAAAGGTTTCCTTCACAAAAGGTGGAATTTTTATTGTAATTTAAAGGAAGTCAGGGGAATCAGCAGGTAGACTGGAGGAAGAGGAGCATTCTAGACACGGAGAAAAGCCAGAGAAAATGTCAGGAGACAAGAGATGGAGTATCTCATTCATGGAAGAGTCAGGAAATCAGTGTCACTGAATGGAAGAGAACATATTAGGAAGTGTAAGGAGAGTGGAAAAGTAGGAGGGGTCTAGGTTGTAGAGGGCTTTGAACGTCAAACAGCATTTTGTATTTCATCTGGGACGTAACAGAGAACCACTGTAGTTTGAATGGAGAATGAATTGGAGTAAGAAAAGATTAGAGGCAGGCTACTTCAATAATTCAAGGGTGAGGGGATGAAGGACTGCACCAGGGTGGTGACAGTTTGAGGGGAGACAAGGGGACACATTCGAGAGATTTTGCAAAGATAAAATCAAACAGGGCTTGGCAACTGAATACATATGGGGTTTGAGAAATAGTGAGAAAGCCAAGTCAACTCTTAGTTGCAATCCTAAGAGACTGGGAGGATAGTATTGTCCTCTATAATAATAGGGGAGTTGGGAGGTGAGGAGGGTTTAGGAAGAAAGATGATGACTTCTATTCTGGATGTAGTGGATTTAAGATGTCCATTGGATCTCAGTTCAAGATCTATAAAAGGCAGTTAGAGATTCAAAATTGGGGGTCAGAAAAGAAGGCAAATATATGGCAAAACAGGATTTAAATCCAAATTCTCTGTTTTCTACTGCACAGCATTAATTGCTCCTCTTCTGTCATGGATGGTTTGGCAGGGCTTGTCGAGAGCTCAAAAATACCACCAAAAACTTTCTATTCATCAGGAGTTCATTTCAGTTAAGATGAAGTCTTAAAATACAAGGATCCCTGAGAGAGTTGAACCTCATTCCCATTTTAGCTAGAATTACTTTAATCAGATTAACTGATTACTTTCTTCTTGGTAGCTCCCTGAGATCAACCCCATTAAAGAAACTCCAATTTTGATTGAGGAAAGAGAAGGAGTAGAAGTAATTTTGGAACAAGGAGCATTCTAGGAGAGAGTAGGTCTAAGTAGGGTACCATACTGGTGGGGGGGGAGGGATTGAAAAGCAGGTGATTGATGAAGGGCACTGAGTACTTTGGAATTGGAGGGAAGGGG
This sequence comes from Myrmecobius fasciatus, assembly GCA_023553655.1. Classification (NCBI taxonomy): domain Eukaryota; kingdom Metazoa; phylum Chordata; class Mammalia; order Dasyuromorphia; family Myrmecobiidae; genus Myrmecobius; species Myrmecobius fasciatus. Next base: position 141,045 of record JAJPUD010005498.1, on the reverse strand, counting down.
GCACTGGTTCTGAATTGGTCTTAAGAACAATGGTCTTTAAAAAAGAATAATGGTGGGGCAGCTAGGTGGTGCAGTGGATAGAGCACCAGCCCTGAAGTCAGGAGGACCTGAGTTCAAATCTGGTCTCAGACACTTAACATTCCCTAGCTATGTGACCCAAGGCAAGTCACTTAACCTCAACTGCCTCAGCAAAAAGCAAAAAATAAATAAAAATAAAAAAATAAAAGAACAATGGTCTTTAGGAAATGGAAGAAGAGTAGGTACAAAAAAAGACACTGGATACAGACAAATCACACTTTAATTTTTAATCAATCAGCAAATATTTATTAGCAACATCTACTATGTGCTAAACACTTATGCAAAAACACAAACCAAACTTTTTTTCCTCAAGGAGCTTACATTCTATGGAAATAACATATAAATGTATGAATAAAAAACACATTTTACAAAAAAAATGCATTTACATTCAAGGAAAGCAGGATAGGCCTTCTGTAAGAAGGCTTGAGGCTGAGCTTTATAGAAAATTCCCTCTTAGAGACAGAGGGAAGGAAGGAATATATACCAAGCCTGAGAGAGAAAAGCATATAGACTAGAGATGGAACAGAAAGAAGTCTTGCTTGGCTGGAACCATTGTGGGAAAGAGTTATGGGCATAAAAATGAATAGGTGGGTACTTGATAGTGATAATTTTCAGAGCACCTGTTTCCTCAAGAAGAGAACTCTTCTCTACTTGAATACAAGTCAATTTAATATGGGCAAATTCTGGGCATCTGAGCACCCCATCCTAACAGCAGGGCACACCTGGCTGTCCTACCTTTCCAGGTTTATAGCACATCACTTCTTTTTACTCACTGTACATTTCAACCAAACTATTCTATTTGCTGATCCCCATATCCACCACTTTGTCTCCAGTCTCCATGACAATCTGTTCCCCATGCCTGGAATACACTTCTTTATTTCCTCCCCACTACTAGAATTCCAATCTTCCTTCAAAGTTCAACTTAAATGTTATCTCCTATAAGAAACCCTTTCTAACTATGCCCAAAGGGCTATCAAACTGTGCTTACCCTTTGATCCACCAGTGTCACTACTGGGTCTGTATACCAAAGAAATCATAAGATAGGAAAATATGAAAAAATGTTTATAGCAGCCCTTTTTGTGGTAGCAAGGTACTGGAAACTGAGTGGATGTCCATCAATTAGGAAATGGCTAAACAAGATGTGGTATTTAAATATAATGGAATACTATTGTTCTATAAGAAATAATGAGCTTGCAGATTTCAGAACTGCCTAGGAAGACTTGCATGAACTGATGCTGAATGAAGTGAGCAGAACCAGGAGAACACTGTACACAGTAACAGCAAGATTGTATGATGATCAACGAGAACAGATTCTTCTCAGCAATATAGCGATCCAAGACAATTTTAATAGGCTTGGGATGGAAAATGTCATTTGCTTTCCGAGAAGGAACTATGGAGACTGAATGCAGATCAAAGCATAATATTTTCACTTTTTCTTTTGTTTTTTTTCTCATGGTTTTTCCTTTTTGTTCTGATTTTTTCTTTCACAATATGACTAATACGGAAATATATTTAAAATGCTTGTACAAATATAACCTATATAAGATTGCTTGCTGTCTTGGGGGAGTTTGGAGGGAAGGGATGGAGGGAGAAAGAAAATCTGGAACTCAAAATCTTATAAAAGTGAATATTAAAAATTATCTTTACATGTAATTGGAAAAAAATAAAATACTTTTAAATGAACAAAAAAGGAAACTTTTCCTGATCCCCTTTACTGCTATAACCTAATCAGTTAGAATGACTTTGTATTTACTTTGCATACAATTTATATTTATGTATGCAGCAACCCCCTGTTGGCTACCTCTCCTCTTCACAGGTTGTAGGAAAGTAACTACTCCCAAATTACAGAGCAGTTTCTGGGCCAACATACTCTTAAAGCTATAGCTCATGAGTTCCCAACAGTGAAAACAGCTTTAATAATTAACCAATAAACACAACTAGCTTAGTCATTTAGTATTTATTAAGAACTTACTATGTGTCTAGCACTGTACTAAATGCTGGGGACACAAAGAAAGGCAAAAACATTGTCCTTGCCTTCAAGAAGTTCACATGTTAATGGTAGGGGCAACATGCCAAAAAATTATACATACACGATATATTCAGCATAAATGTATCAAATAATACATTTGTAAAGTGCTTTGCACAGTACTTGACATCTAGCAAGTTCTTAATAAATTCCTCTTTCCTTCATCCCCCACACATAAATGGAAGGTGATCTCAAAGCTCAAAGGCATTTTTTCTTTAGATGGAACAGTAAAAATTGTGGCTAAAAGAAGAAAAAGAACAAGCCCCCATTTATTAAGCATCTGTTCCTTGCTAGGCACTGTGTTAAGTGCTTTACAATTATTATCTCAATTTTTTCTTCAAATTAAACATGTAGTTACTATTGTTATACTCATTTTATAGTAGAAGAAACTGAAGGAGACAGAGGTTAATTGAGCTACTCAGGGTCCCACAGTTAATAAGTGTCTGAAGCTAGATTTAGATTGATACTTTCTTGGCTCCTGGCTGAGGGATCTGTCCATTGAATTATCTTGATGGGAGAATTATCTCTTGGGGAGAAGTGAGCAAATCACAGAATCACAAACTTCACATTTGGAAGGGACTTCAGAGACCATTTAATCCCCTAACAACAACAACAATAATAGCTAAAATGTGCATATTGCATTTGAATTGGTACCCTTTTATACATATTATTTCACTTGACTTTCACAACCACCTGTACAATTATTATGGTCATTTTATAAAGACCATATGATGAGAAAATGGAGACTGAGGTAGTCAAGTGGCTTGCCTAGGATCACACAGCCTTTAAATGCATGAGCAAGTCTTGAAGTTGGTTCTTACTGCCTCCAGGTCCAGCACTCTAGCCATTATACCAGTAGTATCAAACTCAAATAAGAATAGAGGAAGAAGCACTTAACCATAGAAAAGAATCTTTGCCACTCTCATATCAACTAAGTTTTAAAATGCAGTATTATTTATGTTTTATTGTATTTCATTTACTTTATTAAACATTCCATTTTCTTATTGGACTTGGGCCCAATATGCATTTCTCTTTGAGGTTTTGCTTGTAGCTGTTTTCACCTTGTCCTTTTCTGAGTTTGTGTTTTGCTGATAACATGGTCAGGTTCATTTTTGGGTTTTCTGGCTCATTTTTTCTGTCCTATTTCTTGACATGATACTTTATGTTATGGACTCTATTCACCTGGGAGTGGATTTTTTCATGCTGCTCTTTTCAGAGCTAGTTCTGGGAATCTGTAAGTTTCCAGTGCTTTAAAGGCAGTATGATCTGGGTCATTGTGTGTGCTCTGGTCAGTTAGCCAGGAAGGAACTTATAGCCCTACAGCCATGTGTCTCTTCCCCAGAACTGAAATCCGAATCCTTGCTCCTTGTGACCCACCATGAGTCCCGGACTCCGTCCTAAATGTGTGGGCAATGGAGCTGCCGATCCATTCTCAGTCCTGCACCCAGTGTCAGCTCCGGGTTCCCTGTAGTCTCCTTCTGGTCAGTTATCTGACCGTCTTCTCCAGTGTCCACTGCTGGTATTGCCTCTGCCTCTCCTGCCAACCTCCTAAGTCCTCTTGGGCTGGAAATCTGCCTCACTTTGCCCTTTGCTGGCTTGACCACTACAGAATGAGATTTAAGGCAGGGCTTTAATTCTCTCTGGAGGAGAAGGTTGGGAGAGTGAAGTTGAATCGCTGCCTCTGTCCTGACTCCGTCCCTCCCGATTACATTTTCATGTGGTTCAGGCTCTATTCTGGAATGTTGTGGGCCACATATTTTCTGCCTTTGAACCAAACCATACAGTCCTTGACAGAGTCACTGGCCCATAGCAAGCCCACACTAAATGCTTATGGACTGATAAGTCCAACAAGAAAAGTTACTGTTTAATAAAGTAAACAAAATACAAAAAAACATAAATAATATCACATTTTAAAACTTAGTCGCTATGTGACTGGCTGGTCATTCCCAGACTATAGCTGAACAGCCATCATCAGAACACCAGTGAGGGATCTTTGGGGTGGTAGGAAAAGTCACCCAGTGCTCTCCCAGGAGGCAATGAAGTGATGTAGTGGATAAAGCCCTGGATCTAAGAGTCAGGAATATCTGAGTCAAATCCAGCATCAGATACTTTGTTTGCCTCAGGTTCTTCAGCTATAAAATGGAAGTAATAATAGCATCAAGGGTGATGTGAGGATCAAATGAGAAAATATTTGTAAAGTGCTTAGCATAGTACCTGGCATCTAGTAGGTGCTCAATAAATGCTTGTTTCCTCCCCAACCCCCATTTCATGTCATCATCAAAGCTGAATGATCACCTCGGGTAAGTTGAAAGTATTCTTTTCAAGGGAGAGTTGGACCAAATGAGCCTCTGAGAAAGCTATGATTCTGTGAAAAAAACCAGGGAGGGCCCCCCATGGAGAGAAAAATAAAATAAAACCTGTGCTTTCTTTCTGAAGTTTCCAGTTATAATTGGCCCACGGTAACTGAATTCCCAGAATGCCTTGTCACATCTCTTCATAATGTCAAAATGTCATTGAGGATAACCTTTGCAAAGGCTCGTTTAAACTCCAAGGCAGTCATCAACACCTACCCAGCTTGCAGACAGGTCTCAAAAAACAGGCCCAGGAGGTGGTAGGTGTAGTAATCACCGTTGTTCTGCCTCCCTGTCTCCCCTTTTTCTCCCTCTCTCCCTCTATGTAAAACAGATCCATGAAATAAAACAATTGTCTCTGTTGCAGCTGAGCAGGCTAAATGCAGCAAAGATTATGTCTTGCTGCTCTCTGTATAAACTACCCAAGAATTGCTTGTCTTGAAATTCTATTATCCCAAAAAACATAGAAGGAACATTATTATCTCTGCTGTGTCATCATCACTGCTGGGGCTGACTTACTCTTCAAGTTTTCTCCCAAAACATCATTTTTGGAAAGTGTTAAGTGGAGAATGTGCTGATAAATAACATTTTTTAATAATCTATCTTAGTGTGGGAAACAGGGAAATTTTTACACCTGTAAAAAGATATCTACATACATAAGTCCAAGAATCATTTTATGTATCTATCATATTTGAGTGTAGAAGAATTGCACCTGTTTAACATATACTAGATTACTTGCCATCTAGGGGAGGGGATGGGAGGAAAGGAAGGAAAAATTTGAAATACAAGGTTTTGTAAGGATCACTGTTGAAAAATTATCCATGCATAAATTTTGAAAATAAAAAGCTTTAATAAAATTTTAAAAAGAAAAAAGTTTAAAAAAAATTTTAGTCAGTATGGCAAATATTGTATGAATGAATGAATGACTAAAAAACATTTTAAATGCCTGTGCCTATGCATACATGTGGTTCATTTACTGCAGTCCTGTCTGACCCCATTTGAGATTTTTTTTGGCAAAGAGACTAGAACGGTTTGCCATTTTCTTCTCCAGTTCATTTTACAGATGTGGAAACTGAGGCAAAGAAGGTAAAGTGATTTGTTCAGGATCACCCAGGCCAGACACTTTGAACTTAGGAAGATGAGGCGTCCTGACTCAAGTCTAGTCTTTTGTACCATCAGCTGCCCTGATTGATTTATTACAAATTAATTAATCTGTAGGGATGTCCTACTAGATATTTTGGGGGTGCTGAGGATTTGCAGAGGCCAGTGCACTATCAATGAGGAGTAGATCAAATAAATTCTTCTCACTCTGGCAATACATGAGTGATTTATTCCCTCCCTCAACAAGGGAATGAGAAACTTAGATGCTATCTGAAAGTCAACAAAGCTGACCACAGGATACATATATATATATTTTGTTTTGGGGGGGGGAGGCAATTGGGGTAAAGTGACTTGCCCAGGGTCACACAGTTAGGAAGTGTTAAGTGTCTGAGATCAAATTTGAATTCAGGTCCTCCTGACTTCAGGGCTGGTGCTCTATCCACTGCGCCACCTAGCTGCTCCAGGATTTTTTTTTAACCCATTTCAATGAACCAATCCAACATTTAGAGTTCTTATGATTATAATTAATAATTTAATTATGATTTATTAGAATAATCTAATGATTATGATATTAATTAATTAGTAAGATTAAAGTAATTGTTATCACTCTGGTACTAGACTACAGAGAAGGAGGGAAATGCACATTTATTAAGCTCCTACAGTGTTCCACGGGCTGAGCTAAGTGCTTTATCTCATTTGATCCTCACAACAACCCTAGGAGGTAGGTGTATTATTACCCACATTTTACAGTTGAAGAACTTAAGTGAAAGGCTAAGTGACTTGCCCAGATCATGCATTTGGTAAGTATCTTGAGGCTAGGATTTGAACAGTTTCCTAAATCCAGGCCCAGCACTCTACTTACAGCACCACTCTCCAGCTTTCTGACTCTTCTGAATTAAACATCATGCCCCTCCCTAGCACTTTCTCACCCCGATTTCAGTTTTCCTTTTATTCTATTTTTTTTAACTGACTTGCCCAGGGTCACACAGATAGTAAATATCAAGTACCTACCTTTGAACTCAGTTACTTCTAACTCCAAGGTTGGTGCTCTACTCACTGTACCACCTAGCTCCTCTTTTTGTTTGTTATTTGGGGAAAGGAAGATATAGGAGTTACTTTTTTAAAAAATAAATTACTTTTCTCTATTGAATGAATTTTTGTTTCAAAAAATATAGGTTCAAATCTCTAATTTCTATAGAATAAGATTCTGTTTCTACCTCTATGCTTTGCCTTTATTTTCCACATAATCTGAGTGCAAAGCTATGTTTATTTTGTGTAGAGATCTGTCATTATCCCTGTTGTAACAGTAAGACATGGTATTTTCACTACACTCCAGCTGGTTTCATGACACTGAATCCAAACATGACTCTGCTTTTCCTGATTAGATCAGTAAATGGTCCCGGATGGTAAATATCAACTCTAGGCAGCTAGGTGGTACAGCAGGCAGAACCCTGGACTTGGAATTGGGAAAACCTGAGTTTCGATTCCACCTCAGATAAATCCTAGCTATATAATACTTACCTGCAAAATGGGGATTATAATAGTACCTATCTCCCAGGATCGTGGTAAGCATAAAATATTAATAAAGTGCTTTTCAAACTTTAAAGCATTATATCAATGCTAGCTATCATTAAATCTCTGAAAATGCACATCTGTAGAGCATTTCAAGGCTTTCTTCCTATGGCCTCACCATTTGCCCTCCAAGTCTATTTGTTCTCAGGAATCCCATGGAAGGGGGAAGACAAAACAATGTCAGTTCTTGGGGAGGTGACAGATGGAAAAAATAAGTTCAGTCCTTGGGAGGACTCTGCCTTATTCACATGAACTAGAGATTAACATTAATCTCCAGTTGTGATTAAATAACAAAATCCACTGAGGCATTGAACAATGGGCCAAGTGGCAAGAGCTAAGCAAGAAGCAATGGTAGGGTAAGGGTGGGGGCAGGATGAGGCAGTGATTTATAGGCAAGATTATCAGAATTAAGTAGATGGAGAATTCACAGAAAACATTGGGCAGGGAATAGAGCAAACTTCTTTATAAGAATTTCTCAGAGCCCAGGGGCTGGAATGTCACAGAAGAGGGGAACCCACTGCTTTCTGGGGGATGGGTTGTTTTGGCAAGTTCTTCAAAAACGAACAGGACATTTGGGAGATGTAATAATGGACCTTTCAAATACTTCTAACAGGGACAAGATTAATGGGCTAGGGCGGTGCTGAAGCTGTAAATACGTGATTTATCAGGGCAAAATTAAGGGATGGAAAATATTAGCTGGATGTCAGCAAAATAAATCCATCAGAACTTGAGGACCATCTTCTCCCCCTTGGAAATCATCAGTGTTAGGGTGACTGGATTGTGATGCCAGAGGATTGAGGACCAAAGATCTCACGTTTGTTGCAATGAGACACAGAAGCAAGTGATAATAATCTCTCTGCTGAGCTCTAAAGCAGTTCCCTCTTTGCCGAGGAGAGGGTCAGACACATATTCAATGAGTCTTTAGTGAGCACCTACTATGTACCAGGCATTGTGCTAAGCCCTGGAATGCCATAGCAGGTGTCAGGGAACATTCACCCAATTAATGAAGTGTTTAAAAGTGGCAAGTTCACAAGTCAAGCGACCTGTTTAACTTTTTTTCAATTAATTAATTAATTTTTTTTTTTTTTGCTAGCTCCCTTGTGTTAGTGATTTGATTTGGACTTCTCAGGAAGCAGCCTGAAGTGCAATTTGAGTGTTTTTGGAGGGCAGACTCAGGATTTCTTTGGTATTTGGACTTCCCAATGTGGAAATCTCCATTAACCCATGCCAATAAATACCTGCTCTTGAATCTGCAATCATAAATAGCTGCTTGGGGCACAGAAAGATTAAGTGATGTGCCTAGGACTAGGCAGGCAGTAGCTATCCCAAGGCATCATTTGAATACAGAGCATCCATGATGCCATTTTTAGGTTTTTTTAAATATTTGTTGCAGTTATAATGTTATCAATGCCTCTGACTCAGAATTATAGGATTCTGTGCAAAATGAAAATTATCAGAATCTCTGACTTAGAATTGTAGAATTCCATGCAGAATGAAAAGTAGTTTTAAAAACAACTTTCAATTTCATACAAGAGCAAGAAAATTTAGATTGTAAGCTCCCTGAGGACAGGGACTTTCTTTGGTCTCTTTTTGCATCACTAACCCTTAGCACATTGCCTGGCACAAAGCAGCTACTTCATAAATGTTTACTGATTGACTGATAGGCCATCCAGGAGAAGATGGTTTTCCCAGGGGCTTGTACCCCCCACCTGGCAAAAAGTTCTTCCTTTAATTGATCTTTCCAAGCTAAGGGCTGAGCCCCTCGAGATGTCTAGGGATTAGAGAGCTGCCTCAGCACAGACATTTTCATAGACAAGTCTTTCCTTAAAGCTTGGGCATCTGATTCCCACTTTTCTGTCTATACACACTCGACTTCATAATCACTGCATGCAGGGACACAACCTAGAGTCAAGGGCAAAGACAAGGCGACAAGGTCAGGCTGGATTCCTTCTCAGAAAGGATCAGGTAAAATCCTCAGCTACCACCTGAGCAAGTGGCAATCTCTGCTTTCTTCTTCTGTAAAATAGAGATGATCCCGCTTCCACCACCTACCCACCTCACAGGGCAGTAGCAAAGATCAAACAAGCAGATCACGGTTGTGCAGTGTTTTGCAACTGCGCACTGCTTAGCAAGGCTGGGTCCCTTTGTTTGTGCAAATAGTTGGACCAAAAGAAAAACACAAAAATCCCCAAGCCAAAAAACCCACCCGCCTCTTGTGCTTGGGGAGAAATAGGAATTCACCCCATGCGGAGTGCTCTGATTTTTCTTGGCAGGCCCCTAAGGATCCCTTCTTTCTTCCTGGTGGTCAGTAATTCACATAGGCCCCCTGTGCATGTTAGCAGTGACGCACTTCGATGAATGATAAGCTTTTCTTGGAGCAAAATCTCTAGGTTTGGCAAGTAATAATCTCTACCTTCCCCGTTCCCCTCCCTCCTTCCGAACTATTCCTCCCTCAACCTCTCCCTGCCTACGCAGGCAGAATGAAGAGAAGAATATAGGGCCTTAAACAAATGGAAAGAGTTTAGAGATTCCAAACAGGGAGTTTCCATAATCAAGAGTCTACCATCTGGGGACTCTTTGTGATTTCTAAGAGATTCAACTGATGAAAATGCTTCTTGTGGTTACAGAGCCATTCTGATTCTCTCTGTCAGTCTTCCTAATAAGCACGTAAAATATGGAGTGAGATTATTATTATCTCGCTTATACAAGGAGAAAACCAGGACTCAAAGAAGGCACAATTTGTTCAGAAAGTATAGGACCCCCTGGTACTTTGCATTTGTTCAGGGCTTACCAGTTTACGAAGGGCAGCTGTCACACTCATTCTCACAAAACCCTACCATCCCGGTCAGGGAGGCTGCCCACCATTCCTGAAGTGCACACCTTCCTCACATCCCACTCTCAAAATCCTTCCTTAGTGTTTAAAGACTCCACTCAGAGACTTTAAGCTTTTCAGGATCAAAAGTCAAGACATGACCCTCATATGTTATCAGTGATCTTCAAGAATAAAGGACCAAACAATACTACAATTAGCAAGTGGAAGAACCAATGATGGAACTTAGGTTTTATTCTCCTCAAACGAGACACTTTATCTCTCAATCCTGATTTTTCACTAGTTTTCCGCTTCCTGAAATATTCTCCTTCCTTGTCACTACTTCTAGGCTTCCTTCAAGTCTCACCTAAAAATGCTATTTTATTCAAGAAGTTCTTTCCAAGATCCCTGATGACTTCCCTCTGAAATTAGCTCTAACTTATCCTGTATATATCTTTTTTTTTAAACATCTTTATTTCCCTTAGATTGGGAGCCCTGAGGTCAGAGACTGGGTTTTGTTGTTGTTGTTGCTTTTTACTTGTTTCTTTGTTTTATATCCACATTTCTTAGTTCCTGGCATAAATTAAGGCCTAATAAAAGTTGACATGACTTGACATCCAACACCAAATCCAGTGCTCTCTTCTCCTTATTATATTATGTTCCTCATTCTTTCTGGCTTATCACAGAATTCCAGGGTCAGAAGAGATTTTCAGAATCCACCAACCCAAGATGTACCTGAAGAGAAGATCCTTTACATTATTCCCAACAAGTGCTCATCCAAACTTTGATTGAAACTGTCCTTTAAGGGGTAATCCAGGGGCAGCTAGGTGGCGCAGTGGATAGAGCACCAGCCCTGAAGTCAGGAGGACCTGAGTTCAAATCTGTTCTCAAACACTTAACATTCCCTAGCTGTGTGACCCTGGGCAAGTTACTTAACCCCAATTGCCTCAGCAAAAAGCAAAAAAAAAAACACAACAACCCCCGGGGGGGGGGGTAATCCACCTCTGAATTCTTCCAAAAATCATCTCAAGAGATTTCCCCAATGTTTCTTTTATTTCTTTTAATATCTTGTAGATAATAGCAAAGTGGGCATTTATTCTTTATCCTGTCTATATTACCAGCCCACCACTTCTTCCCTCCATACATCACTTTAAAGATATTTTTGCATCATGTTTTGAATACAATTCATAATTAGTAATAAACTGCAACTTCTTTATGCCCACCAGGTGTTTCTCCATTGTCTTTTGGCTTTACAAAATTCTGATTCTTTGGAGATAATGTTGTTCCATGATTTATTACCATATGAATGTTATCACTGGAAAAATGTTGGTTTTAAAAAGAACTAATTTTTGTCTCAGGGAACAATGGCATAACCGGGCAATTGTCTGATCCTTTTCCCCTTTTTTTCTAGGTACTAAACTTTAAAAATGGAAAATGTCTTTTCAGACACAGGTTCTCCCAAAAGTTTTAGTACAGGTTAAAATTTTTATAGTATAAAACTAAGATTTTTTTTGGACATCCAAAATTTCAGAGAAATGGTTTTGATTTTGTTCTTATCATTTTCAGATTCATATAGTAACGTGATAACCTGTATAATATAGTGTTGCTTGATAAGATAATAATTGGACCTATGTTCCAAATCCTGACTATTCCACTTACCACCTTAATGACCCTAGACAAATTGAATGGCTGGATAGGATAGGAATCACAGTCTCCTCTGGTGTTCTGAGGTCTGTTAGATTTAGGAGGCTAGTGGAGTTTGAGTTCATTTACTTACCATCAAGATGGATCAAGCCAAGAAATAATTCCAAAGAGGAGTAGATTAATTCCCCTATTGTCCTGTAGCATTTTCTTCTGGTGGTCAAGACTGAATGGACAATTCTAGGTAGGGAAAAGTAAGGAAACAGCAAGTACCTAGTAAGGTTGTCCAAGATAAATGGCTCTTCACTAATCATACCTCTGTGGGGGGAAGTGGTATGAGTATAATTATCTCCATTTACCAGATATACAAACTGATCCTCCAAAAGTTAAATGGCATGCCTACAGCCACACGACTAATAAGTGCAAAAGCCATTCCTTGAACCCAAGACTTCTGAGTGCAAATTTAAAATTTACAGAATCAAAATCACAAAATCATAAAATATAGAGCTGGAAGAGACTTCAGTGTTCATCTAGGGTGACTGATCTCCAATAGGAATTCTACTGTAATGTGCTCAACAAGTGGCCATTCAGCCTCTGATCAAAGACCTCAAACTATAAAGAACCCACCTGTCCATGAAAGAGTACAATGTACTTTTGGTCACTGTAGTCTATTGCAATTTTTTCCTGATATCATGCCTATTTTTCTCTTTGCTTTTTCCAAACATTACTCTTGGTTCTGTTTTGTAGGGTCAAATAGAATAAATTAAATTCCTTTTTTACAATAGCCTTCCAAACATTAGAACCATATCCTTCCTGAGTCTTCTCTAAGTTAAATATCTCAAGTTCCCACAACCAATCCTCATATACCTTGGACTCAACACCCTTTCCCCAGACTGTAAGAGGCTTAAACATGACTTCTTGTTCTAACAACTATGACACTGCATAACAGAGAGTTCCTATGTAAGTTAATGGACCCAAATGGTTCCAGAAGAGAAAGCAAGGCTGATGACCTTGCATGGCTTCTCCCCACCTCTCACTCACATCTAACTCACTTGTATGTCATGGTATCCCTCTCTGATGTTCACTTGTTTATGCTATTTATTAATGTAAATTACTTAGTGAATTCTTTCTTTATGGATGATAGGAGCCCAGCTTTTTTCTGAAAGATCACAGTGTGCCCATTAGCAGAGTTGGAGCAAATTAGCTTTCTCTGTATTGAAGGATTTTACATTCTGAAATACACTTGGGTGTTCTAAATATATTTTTACCAAAGCAAAGGGAAAAGAAAAAAAGTAGAAAGGTAAGGAGAGGGAGAGTGAAAAAAGGCAGAGAGAAAGAGAGAGAGAAAAAGAAAGAAAGAGAGAGGGGGATGGAAAGAAAGAGTAAAAGGAGAAAAGAAAGCAAGAGGGAGGAAAGAGGGGAAAGGAGAGCAAAAAAAAAAAAGGAGGGGAGTACAAATTACCCTTAAGAACTTGAACATTTAAAAGGAACTGTCCATTTTTATTAGCTGTGCCTTGCTTGGTGATACATAATACTGGGTGTTGTATACCAATGCTTGCTCCAAATTTCTCCGAACAAATTCTCTACTTAATGTATGCCTTAGTTTAAAGGGCTTTCATTTGCCCTCCAATTATTGGGCCCTTTGTGTCTCACATACTGTATAAATCACTTGTCTAAGAACAACCAGTTACTAAAATGTCTCAGACCAACTTAGAAATGTCAGAAAGTTAAGGTCGCACACATGGTATTCTGTGACTGAAGATTTATGTGATGGAAAAAATGACGACATGAAGAGTAACCTTTTCACCTAATTTAGCTGTTATAATTAGAAAGGACTCAAGGTTCTTCATCAAGAAGAGGACCACAATCATATCATGTTCTTGTTGTTTTAATCATTTTTCAGTTGTGTCCGACTCTTTTCGTGACCCCTTTGGGGTTTTCTTGGCAGAGATGCTGTTGTGGTTGGCTATTTCCTCCACCAGCTCATTTTACAGATGAGGAAACTGAGGCAGGCAGGGCTAAGTAACTTATTCAGGGTCACATAGCTAGTAAGTGTTTGAGGCAGGATTTGAATTCAGGAAGATGTCTGAATCTAGGTTCATTGTCCTATCAGCTGAGCCACCTACTTGTGCCTTAATATCATAGATTGAGGTCTAAAAGGGGCTGGATTTGAATTCAGATCCTGCTGACTTCAGGGTCAGTACCATCTAGCTGCTCCAAACACAGACTTATTTTCAGATTCAGATCCAATCCATCTGCCTCATACTTCTACCCCCTAGCATCAGAACCACTGGGAGAATCTAGGTTTGATAACAAACAAGGTCTGTACAAGGGACAGAAGAATAGGGAAACAAATTTCCCAAAATAAAACAGCAACCCGATGCCAGGCTCACAATTCACATACAGATGAGAGCCACAGGTCCAAGTTATCTTGTTAGGTAACAAAGACAGGTAAGTCTGGAACTGACCAGTTTCTCATGGTATCTCCTGATATGGGCTGCAGTGGCCAAGACCAACCTCCCTAGGTAGAAGCAGAGAGTGCAGGAGGCAGGAGGGAGACTAGCCAAAGGACCCCAGCTTACCTGCAGGGCCTCCGGGTCCGGCAGTGAATACAGAAGCCCCAGGCAGGAAGTAAAGAGGTCAGATAGACTGAGAGATGGGCAAATCTTTTTTTTTTTTTTTTTTTGAAGCTATCCTATTGTATCTTTTCTTTATCAAGGGTAAAGTTTTTTTCACTAAGTATCTTTCAAAAACTTCCTCTTTTCAAAAACTGTAACTGTTTTCACTTTCATTCCCCTAAGATTTGATGACATTTCAATTCCCTGAGATATAAAATCACAGTAAAGTCTCCCTGCAATTATATAACTGACTGCCTACTCATTATTCTAGTACAGAACCTGAGATACAACTTAATTAGTTCAAAACCCCATCTCTACTAGCTTTAATTATTCTTTTTAGTTTTATTTTTGCTGATCACCATGTACTGGGCCCATCGCTATTCACTTGCATAATCAATGACATGAGTCTGGACTGAGGCTAGGAAAAGGTAGGCAACCACCGGGAGTGTCATGTGCAGAAAACACAAATGGAACACATTTTATAAATGCCCATGTTTTCAATATTATCATGATACCAAATATTTGTTTTTTGACAAATCAAGTCTCATATGGCTTAAAATAAAGTCTCCAGTTAACATTAACACACAAAAGTACTTATTTTAAACTTCCTTGACCACATAAAAAAGTTTCACTCTTATCCAATCAGTGAGGTGATTGGAGTATATCACATCTACAATGAGCCACAAGTTCTTCAAGGTGGAAAACAGTGGCTTTATAAATAGCACACTCAAGCACTTGTCAACTCCCAGGATTTTGTTGGGAATGACATTCCCAGGAAGTTCCACGAGCAATGGGCAACAACACACACTAGTTCTCGGACCTAACATAAAGAGCATTTGATGGAAAGAAATATTTCACTCAGAAGCAAATGAGAAAAACCAGTTCATTTGCAAGCCAAGAAAGAAAATTGACCTAAAGGAAGATGAAATCTAGAAACTAACTGAAGAAAATGAATTAACAAAAAAAACAAAACTGCTGCACTTTTATAGGAAAGGGATAAGTGACACAGGCCTGTCAGTGGCACTCCAAAGTTTGGAGGGGGGTATGGAGAAGGTGATGGGTTAAGAGGACCTGGACTATATCTATACAACTCTTTTCTTCCCAGAATTCCAAGTGGTTTATGACCCCACGTTTGTTTTCTGAAGACTACTGCCAAAATATTATGATAAAATATACAGAGTCATGTCAGATAACACACATAAAATATTCAAATACATCTTCTTTCTATCCCATGGACTGCTGAATGGGTATGAGACAGCCATCTGGTACATTGTAATATAAAACAGAAAGGACAGCTAATGAGTTTCCTCTGATGGGCCCATAAGGGTTTCTGTAAATATCTCACAGCTCTTATGGCTTGCTACCCATTGCAGTCATTCTGGAGAGCTAGAAAGTAGATGCTCCAGAACTACATAGGTTTCAGTTCTGATGGTGAGATTAAAGCATAACAATTACTCTTCCAGTACTAAGCTAACTATAGCTCCCCGGCAGGGTTCTAGAGGATCCCCTCTGGGGTTGGGAGAAGAGATAGTCTTTTGCACTCTCAGCTCTGCATTCTGGTAAGTTTTTCTCACCAGCCGTGAAGTCAGGAACCTGAATTCAAATATGACCTTAGACATTTAACACTCACTAACTGTACGACCCTTGGAAAGTCACTTAACACTAATTTCCTCATCATTAAAAAAAAAAAAAAAAGTTTCAACCACTTTCCAAACTATTCATTGGTAATGCTTAAGGCTCTAATTCAATTTGATCAGTTGATTATTGCTTAGTTTTTACCAAAAAGATATTTATCCTTCCCCAAAACTTGGCAGGGAACACTCTCCCTTTTACCATTCTCTCCAGGGAAAGAATATTTCCCCTGGGATAGTGGGGGATGAGTGGGAGGGAGAAATATTTATATTTCTCTTCCTGCTATCTTGGTGTTATTCAGTTGTTTCAATTGTACCTGACTCCTTGTGTTCCCATTTAGGGTTCTCTTGGCAAAGATACTGGAGTGGTTTGCCATTTTATAGATAAAGAAACCGAGGCAAACAGGGTTCAGTGACTTGTCCAGATTCACACAGCTAGTAAGTATCTGAAGGCTAAATATGAATTCAGTTCCTCCTAACTTCAAGCCCAGGGTTTTATCTATTTAAACTTATTTTTGCTGTCTCTTCAAATGAATATCTGCTCTTTGAAAGCTAAGCAAAAGTAATTGATTAAATCAGAGCAGGACATTGATCACTGGTGGTTAACAATTTGGGAAATCAGAGAAATTTACCAGAATGGAGATATGAGCTGAGAGTACAAAAGTACCCCTTCTCCCAACTCCATATGGGAGAAATGGAAGCCTGAGCTGATAGCATGAAAGATGCCCCTCAGGGGCAGTTTTAGAAATCCAAAGGGAGACAGCTACTCTTTGTATCTCTGTGAAGCAAATGTCCCTTATGTAGCCCCACTTAGAATTGCTCTCATCATATGTCCCTCTCCCTTCTCCTTTCTGTGGGACTGTAGCTTGACAGAAGTCACAGAATCCTAGACCTGGAGCTGCAAAGAACTTTGGAGGACTGCTGGTCCAAACCCCTCACTTCACAGATGAGAAAAATGAGGTTCAGAGGTGAAATGGCTTCCCTCTTGCGATATAAGAAGGTTCAGAGGCATAATTTGAACTGTCACCGTCTGGCTTGAGACAGTTTGATTTTTGCTGCACTGTGCTAACCCTTGCTACAAGAAGGCCAGCTTCCCCTTCTTTCTGATACCTCAAGCAGCAGAAACTGCCCACCAGTGCTGCTGACCTGGGATGGAGAGCCTGACTAGTAGTGACAGGCTTCATGGCCAAATCAGGACTCTCTCTGGCTTCTCTCTTTCCCTGAAGCCTTAGGAGACCTCGACTCTCTTGGTGCATTTCCTGAGAAGCGAAATCATTCGTTTGTCCAACAAACATACTGAGTGTCTGCTCCATGTGACGAACTGAGTATTCTGAGAATGAATTAGCGTGTCTGTAATGTACTTCCAAGATGCCCCATTTAGGAAAAAGACCAAGAGTGATTTAATGGGTGTCCTTATAAATCTGAAAAGTGACTATTTGCAGGATGTAAATAAGAGAATCAATAAGAGAATATGGTCCATAAGAGAAAATAGGCTTACAATGCTGTGTGAGGGGTTTTCTGAGAACACTGATGTAAGTTGTCGAGATAGTCGGTGATATGTCCTTCTGGGGAGATGGGAAGTGGGATCTTAAAAAATATATAAAAAAATAAATCTATTCTCTTGAGTCTAGGAGGGTGTATAGTGTGGTTCTGTGTAAGGGTGGCCTTGGTTCTCACACACACACACACACACACACACACACACACACACACACACACACACACACACACACAATTCTCTTTTAGCCCAGCATATAAAGTTAACTCTTAACAGTTTCCCTAAGGTCTAGTGATTTTTTCCTGAGGGCTTGGTGTCACCTAGTGGCCATTACTCTCAATGACAATGTCTTTGCCATGTAAAAAATCCCTATGCAAACAGCCCCCCTTCTTTTCCCTTCTCTCCCACTTCCCCAAATCTGCATGTGTCCCCTTATGATGCCCCCAAATGGAAGTATTGATGCTCTCTTCCCACAGAAGTATATACCCATGGTATGAGCCATCCAAAATGAGAATATACTGCTTTTTTTTTTTTTGCACAACAAAACAATGAGCCAGACATTTTTCTCTGAGTTTAAATGTACCTTCTCCTAAGATGATGACACCCACCATCACTAAAAAGTGCTCACTTGGCAAGCTTCCAATGGGACCATGCAAAACAATGCAAACTGAAGAGATCTTTGCTGTAGGAGCTGGTATCCTGGTTAATTCTGAGATCTGTAAGAAGCATGTAAGTTAAGCCTTTGCTTTCTCCCTGTCACACTCTTAGTTTCCTTTTTTTCCCTGAGGCAATTGGAGTTAAGTGACTTGCCCAGGGTCACACAACTAGGAAGTGCTAAGTGTCTGAGGTCACATTTGAACTCAGATCATCCTGACTTTGGGGCTGGTGCTCTATCCACTTCGCCACCTAGCTGCCCCCACACTCTTAGTTTCAAAGGCCTTACAGCTAGCAGGGGCCTTAGAGAAAACCTTGGCCAAGGGGTCTTAATCTTTTTTGTCAGTGACATCTCTAGAAGTCTGGTGAAACCTGTAGACCTTCTCAGAATAATAATTTTTAGTGCACAAAATACATAGGATTGCAAGGACATTATTTCTTTTTTTTTTTTTTTTTTTTTTGCTGAGGCAATTGGGGCTGACTTGCCCAGAGTCACACAGCTAGGGAGTGTTAAGTGTCTGAGACCACATTTGAACTCAGGTCCTCCTGACTTCAGGGCTGGTGCTCTATCCACTGCGCCACCTAGTTGCCCCCATTAATTATATTTCAAAAATAAAACAAGTTCACAGACTCCCAAGTTAAGATCCCCTGATTTGTAGCCCAACTTCCTCATTTTATAGATGGGGAAACTGAGACTCAGAGAAGATGGGTGGTTTGTCCAAGATCATATACATAGCAAGTAGCAGAAATAAGGAACTGAACACAAGTACTGGGAGAAAACAACTCACTGCCTCTTAAACCATCATAGAAGCAGGCCTCCAAGCAGTCAGAGACTGCATTGTCTTATACCAAAATGTATAAGAGAGAGGAGACCACAGAAATAGAGATAGAGAGAGGGAGACAGAGAAAGACAGAGGAGAGAAAGAGGGGGGAAGAGAGGAAAAGAGAGGGAAAGAGAGGGAAGGAAGGAAGGAGAGAGGGAAAGAAGGAGGGAGGGAGAGA
>JAJPUD010005498.1:83750-117064 GCA_023553655.1 Myrmecobius fasciatus | reverse complement strand
CCTTTGATTTGCAGCAATTATCTGCTTTGCTTGGTGTTTGTGACTGGCCAAGCTTGACTGTTCTCATATGAGAAAGCACATGGTGTGCAATAATGAAGCCAAGCTGGCACAGAGCTGTGCCACATCCCACATCCCTAAACTGCTGTCCCTAAAAAGCATCTCTTCTGTTCAGCTCTCCTTGTTCGCACAAGGATGCAGCTGAGATTAAGGAAGGAAATGCATCCCTCCCCAGGCACAGGAGATAGGCTCATGGCCTGGGAGGCAGGAGTCCCCAGAGGCCACCTGCCCAGATCCCCACAGCCTGCACCAGGGGCAGCTCATCTAGGCTTTGCTTGAAGAGAGAGGGGGGAGTTAGTACCTCCTAAGGCTTCCAAGTGTTAAGGAAGCTTTCCCTTACATCAAGTCTAACTGGCCCCTCCTTTCAGCATATGACTCACAGAACACTTTCAGATACCTGCATCTACTCGGTCTTCCAAGTCTCGCCGCTTTCTTCAGTCGTGTCCGATTCTTCATGGCCCCTTCTGGGGCTTTCTTGGCAAAGATGCTTGAATGGTTTGCCATTCCTGAGGCAATGTCCAGGATCACCCAAGCCATTGTCTGAAAGGTAAGGAAGAGGAGTCTTCCTGACTTCAGTCCAGATGCTTTGTCCGCTACACGAGCTGCCCTTTTCATATCACCATCCACCTAATCTCCCTTAAGTCCAAGTCTGAAGGGAATATCCTGTGCATGGTCTAAATAGTCACATATCTTTCTGCCCTCAGCGCTGACTGCAACACCCCCCAAATAATGTGGAGAAAATCTCAAGGGATAAAGATCTTCAATAATACAAACTTTGATAGTAAAACGGACATGTTCCATAGAATTTTACAAAAAAAATTATGAAATTTCATATTATAAGAACCATTTATTATATATTAATTTTATATTGTATTTATTATATTATTATTATATTAATATACAGTATTTCACTCACATGCTTGCTGTCTATGGACCTGCAAACTTAGTTAAGTACATAGATTATCACCAGTGTTAATAGAGCATGAGGTTTGTGGTCATAAAAACAGAAAAATAGCGGATTTGGCTCTTAGCTCTGTGTTGGAGTCTTTCTGCTCCTGGAGGGATTATGGCAAAGTGTCAGAAAATGGTGCAAGAAAGCTAAGAACTGCACAATTTTGAGAATTTAATTGAATTCTAAATGTGTTCTGTGAGATCCTTGTCTATTGATCATCAACCTGATATACCCATTACTGGAGGAATTAAACCACATTCATATTGGTATCTTTCTATTTATGAAATCAAAAAATGTATAAGAGGCTAATACAGTTCAAAGATGGGAGTTCTACTATAAATTCCACTTGGAGAGATGTACAAAGGCAACCAACAGGAAATATTTTTTTATTATTATTTTTAACATTTTTATATTTTGAGTTTCAAATACTCTCCCTCCCACCCTCCACCACCCATTCAGAAGGCAAACAATTTATCAATTATACATATGAAATCATACAAAACATATTTCTATATTAGCCATATTAAAAAAAAAGCCAGAAAAATAAAGTGAAAAAATTATATTTTAATTTGCTTTTATAGTTTATCATTTTTCTCTCTGGAGATGGATAGTATTTTTTTTTATTAAAACTTTTTATTTGCAAAACATATATATGGGTAATTCTTCAACATTGACCCTTACAAAGCTTTCTGTTACAAATTTTCCCCCCCTAGTCCCCACTCCTCCCCTAGATGGCAGGAAGTCTAATACATGTTAATTATGTTAAAATACTTGACAAATTGAATATGTGTATACATATTTCCACACTTATCATTGTTGTACAAGGACAATCATATCTACAAGAAAGAAAAATCAGAAAAAGGAAACATAATGCAAGCAAACATCAACAGAGAGCATGAAAATGTTATGTTGTGGTCCACATTTCATATCCCTCTCTCTGGGTGTATATGGCTTTCTTCACTGAACAATTGGAATTGGTTTGAAGCATTTCATTGTTGAAGAGAGCCATGTCCATCAGAATTGATCGTCATATAGTATTGTTGTTGCTGTGTATAATGATATCCTGGTTCTGCTCATTTCGCTCAGCATCAGTTCATGCAAGTCTCTCCAGGCCTCTCTGAAATCATCCTGCTGGTCGTTTCTTACAGAACAATAATATTCCATGACATTCATATACCATAATTTATTCAGCCACACTCCAATTGAGGGGCATCCATTCAGTTTTCAGTTTCTAGCCACTCCAAAAAGGGCTGCCACAAACATTTTTGCACATGTGGGTCCCTTTCCTGATGGATAGTATTTTTTATGAATTATCTTTGGATATTATCTGGAATCACTATATTGATCAGAATATCTGTCGTGTTGATACAATATTGATGTTACTGTATATAAAGATCTCTTGGTTCTGCTCGCTTACTTTACATCAAGTCATACAAGTTTTCTCAGGATATTTTTTTTTTAAATCATCCTGCTTGTCATTTCTTATAACACAATAGTATTCTATCACTGAGTACCTGGGTGGCCCAATGAATAAAGCACTGGGTTGAAATCAGGAAGACTCATCTTCTTACCTGCTGTATGCACCTAGATAAGTCAATCTCACATCACCAGCTGCCTACTGGATGTCTCAAACTGGATATTCTATAGATATCTCATATTCCACATGCCTAAAACAGAACTATTTCTTTCCAAACCCTTTCACCTCCCAAACTTTCCCATTAGCAAAAACACTCACCCTCAGTTCCTTACTCCTCCAATCTGCTGCTACATCTTATTTCTACCTTCAAAACATCTATAAATTCCCTTCTACCTGCTCACATAGATGTCAACTTTTTTTTTTTTGCACAACATATGTATAGGTAATTCTTCAACATTAACCCTTACAAAGCTTTCTGTTACAAATTTTTATCCCCTACTCCCCTCCCCTCCCCTAGATGGCAGGATATCCACTACATGTTAATTATGTTAAAATACTTGACAAATCGAATATATATATAGATATCAACTTTTTTCAGGCCCTCATCACCTCATGGTTAGACAATTGCAACCAGCTTTCTCGTTGATTTTTGCTTTTGTTTAGTCATTTCAGACATGTTTAACCCTTCATTATCCCATTTGGAGTTTTCTTGGGCAAAGATATGAGGATAGCTGGCCATTTCCTTTTCCAGCTCATTTTACAGATAGGGAAACTGAGGCAAAAAGATTAAGTGAATTGCCCAGAGTTACACACTGTTATCTGAGATCAGATTTGAATTCAGGAAGTTGAGTTTTCCTGATTCTAGGTCCAATACTCCATCCACTGCACAACCTACCTACTATATTTAAAGAACTATTGGAATGAGGAATTCCCACTGGAAGAAATCTCAAGTTCTTCAACAGGGTGGCAAATCTATTGTACTTTCTCCTGGATGTTATCAGGAAGGCCTCTTCTGCCGGACATGAACAGTGAGTTGTTGCCTAACGTTGCAGGGTGAGAACTAAAGTCCTCTTGAAACTTGGGATATTCTAGCTGTAGGATTCTAGGACTGGAAATCATATGGTTGAGAACAAAGGGGATGGGGTGCTACAAAAAAATACCTATAGCCAGGTAACTCTTATACCAGGGGATGCTCCAGTGGTCTATATATAGTTTATCAGTTTTCTCTCTGGAGATGGATAGTATTTTTTATAAATTATCTTTGGATATTATCTGGAATCACTATATTGATCAGAGTATCTGTCGTGTTACAATATTGCTGTTACTCTATATAAAGATGTCTTGGTTCTGCTCACTTCACTTTACATCATCCTTTGGATATTATCTGGATATAATAGCATCCTTGTTTAGGAGGAAGCAGACTGAAAATCCTTATTTGGATATCAATTGTGGCAGTTAGTTGGGGGAAATGGATGGTAGGCATGGATATGAGTTGGCTTACTGGTTAAATGGAAAGCCCTTGGAGTTAGCTAAATGAACTCATGCAGTTAGTATTTAAACACTATGGAGGAAAGGCAGCAATATTTTCTCCTTAGCAATGGATTTGGAAGGTGGTGCATTTCACTATAATCCTACATAAACAAAGGTCACACCTGACCCTGTCAACACAGTGAATAAGGAAGGGCTCTGGATTAGTGAGATAGGGTTACTAATCTCAGATCACGTGGGCTGACATTAGCCAAGAGCAGTTTGCTATTACCCAGCTCTCCATTATGTGAGATAGATCTTTTATGAGTTTTTAGGAAGACAAAAATTTCACATGAATGGGCTGTCGATGTAGAACTATTATCAAAAAGAATATCTGCGTCAATGAAATTATGGACCTACTGAAGTGATATACAAATTGTGTTATGTGGATTTTTGGCATTTCGTGAATATAGGGAGCTGTGAGGAAATTTTATTGGTCCACATCTCCAGGGTTCCCACTGTTCTGCTAAATTACAACCCAGGGCTCCTTATTTCAGATAGAACCTAGCCATGCTTTATGCTTTGCTATTCTTCAGCTGCTTTGCCTTAGCATTCAACACTCCCAACCACTAACTCCTGCCACACTTTAGTTCTGGAATCATATCAGCTATTTTTCCTGAAAGGGGCATATCAATCTATTCTGCCTATGACTCCACTCAATAACCTAGTTAACTTTCCAAACTCATCTCCTCTTGTTAGACTGGAAAGTCCTTGAGAGCAGGACTTATCTTTACTTAATCCAGCCTTTGACCAATAGTACTTAGTGTTTTTTCAATCTTATTCTAGTGATGCTCTTGCCTTCAAAGTATTAACTGAACCTGACAATTTGTGAGATAAGACTATTGGTTTGATTTTGTCCCAAAATCTCCCTAACAGCCTTTATCCCAGCCAGGGACCTTCCCTCTTTACATCCTAGGATGGATGAGTTCTATCAACATATTTCAAAGTCTCAAAATATTCCATGCCTAAATTAGAAAACTGACATGAAATGCTCAGGAAGCTTCTCAGGTTTCACTGATTCATTTTCTGTTTCTAAATGCCTACTGTTATTGTTGCAGTTAAGAAATGGTGAACAATGATAAGTGTGAAAATATGTATACATATATTCTAGTTGTCGAGTATTTTAACATAATTAACATGTAGTGGATTTCCTGCCATCTAGGGGAGGGGTGGAGAGTAGGGAGGAAAAATTTTGTAACAGAAAGCTTTGTAAGGGTCAATGTTGAAGAATTACCCATACATATGTTTCGCAAATAAAAAATAAAGAAAAAAAGAAATGGTGTTAAATTATGATACACTTAGCTCTTCTCAGCAATGCAGTCATCCAAGACAATTCCAATAGATTTTGAATGAGAAATGCCATTTGCATCCCGAGGGAGAATTATGAAGACTGAATGCTGACCGAATCATACTATTTTCACCTTTTTTTTCTATTGTTGTTTTCTTTCTCGTAGTTTTTCCCTTTTGTTCTGATTTTTCTTTTAGAACATGACAAATATGGAAATATGTTTAAAATAATTGTATATGTATAGCCTATATCAGATTGCTTGCTGTCTTAGGGAGAGGTAGGTAAGGGAGAGTGAAAAAATTCATAACTCAAAATCTTACAAAAATGAATGTTGAAAATTATCTTTACATGTAACTGGAAAAAATAAAATATTACTGAGAAAAAAAAAAAAGATGTTAAAGAGATTGGCTGTCTCATTGCTCAAATGGAGGCCCACTGAGCCTTCGACCTTGGTGAGGTTACCATGGACCTCAAGTTAGATTTACAGGTTTAAAGGTTGAACTGAGTTTTACCTACTTAACCAAGAGTGATCAAGGCAAGGGTGAAGCCATTTGCATCAATAACCAAAATCAAGGGATTGAGTAAACCAGAATGGTAATTTATTTATTTATAATGAGACACCTAGCAAGGTAAGTGATACCAATCACTTGCACAAAACAGACATGTCCCTTCTCAGAATACATTCATTCAAGAAGCCAATGATATCACAAAATGAGCAAGGGCTCCGTCCAACAAACCTGATGAATTATCCCCTACTTTAAAGGTATTTTAAAATAACCAATACTGATTGTTTAGAATCAGAACATTTCTGCCCAGAGCAGCACTGAAGACACATTGAACCAAACTCTCTAGGCCTCCTTTTTCTAAACTCCACACAAACCACATCTACTATTCACATTTTAACAATTTCCTAGACTAGTTTATCTCATGTTAATTACCATGTCAGGGCAAAATGCTGTCCTAAAGGCCATCTTCCACCAAGATGTCTCCCATGCAAGTCAAAAATCACACAGGACTCCTTGAAAGGTGTAACTAATAGAGATGAAATTGTCTATCAAAGAACTGTACAAGGCCATATAATGACGGCCAGAAATAACTGATAGACACCTTGCATGATCTACTGGTATTTGTGCAATGTCAAAGAGATTTAGAGAAAGCCCAAAGCATCAAAGTGGCCACTTTAGGGAGGACATAGAGGACATGGAGAAGCAGTCACTCAAAAGAAGGCATGAATGGATTATAGCCTATACCACATGTGCCAATGAGATCAAAGATCCACCAAAGTGCCATTTATCTTCCAATGAATTGAACTGTCTCACTGAGGTACTGAATTGATACGTGGGGTTCTCAAAAGCTATACTAGTAACGTCCCACACCAGGCTGGAAAAATTTTGAAGACAGAGCCAGGGATGGACTAAATTTTTGTCATTTGAGGACCAGCAAAGTTGGTCATCATCAAAATGACCACAGGGGTTGAAATTTTGGCCACAGCAACTCAAAATCTAACTATTTTAGGGCTTAGATATATTTTCTGAAGATAAAGTAAAAGGGTTTACCAAAGTAACTCAAATCACCAACTCTTAAGAACTTACATTCTCAGGGCAGCTAGGTGGCGCAGTGGATAGAGCACCAGCCCTGAAGTCAGGAGGACCTGAGTTCAAATCTGATCTCAGGCACTTAACATTCCCTAGCTGTGTGACCCTGGGCAAGTCACTTAACCCCAATTGCCTCAGCAAAAACAAACAAAAAAACTTATATTAATAATTGCTTAGATGATCATTGAGTTCATCACCATCCCACTTATATGCACAGCTATTTCTGTAACTAGATAAGTGGATCCTTTTATTTAGTATAGTTAGGACAAAGGACACTGGACTAGCAATTGGGAGACCTGGATTCTGGTCCTCTTTCTTTGCATTACTGGTTGTGACAAGTCATATCATCTCGAAGCTTTATGCAAAAAAAAATAGAATTGTTGGTGAAGATTAATGAAGTCATGTATGTGGAGGTGCTTTGTAGGCCAAAAGAATGTCATCATGCTGGGTCTTGCTGGGTCTTTCCATTTCAGAGGGTCACCTTTTCTGACTTGGTTTCCAATTTTAAGATTGTAATGTAAGTATTTGTCCTTTATCTCCAATTTCTTGTGCTAAATAAACAAGCAAATAGGGCTCAAAAATATTTGATTCTTAATAATAAATAGAATGAAGAAAATGGGCCCTTTTGTCTATCATTTTGTTTTAACAGGAGGAAGATACCTATCTAATGAATATCTAGTGCTCCTTAAAGACAATGAACAATTCTTTTTTATATAACAATGGAGCTAGTGACCCAACACAGTGGGTACTATTAAGTTTTTTTCCCAGGCTTTTGCCTGGATCCATTTAGTCTCTTCTCTATAATATCCCCTTCTCCTCTCTCCTAATTAATCATGACTAGTTATGCTAGGTGGTTGTCTGAAGATGAAACTAAGATAATTTTGGGAGTGAAGTTTCAAGGTGATCTCATTAGCTCTAAACACTTAGTAACTGAGGCAACAGGCAAAGTGTCTTAAACAATTTGTGCATTAACATATAACATCATGTTATATTTGAGTTTTAATTTACTGTGACAGATACTATTTAGTTACAAATCTTTTTTCTAGTGAGAGTCAAAGCACCTCTTTGGTTGGATATAAATATATTCAGGGAATTGCATAGGGCATGCAAAGATATTAATCATTAGAAATCAAATCGTGGGTTAAAGATCTAATGAAATACTGTAATAATGCTATGCCCTTTCCCTATTACTTGTCCCTCCCTCCCATTACTCAAAAGACATTACCAGTTTGTATTGCAAAAATTAAATCTGCATAAATATGCACTAATATTTAATTTAAACATGCAAGTTAAAAACAAATCCCAAATTGGTCTCAAGCCTGATCTCACTCTAAGCCCCTATACCAAAAGCAAAGACAAGGGCATATAAACTAAGGGGAAGAAGGATGGGGGGGGGAGACTGATACTGGAGGCAAAGGGAAAATTAATTTGTGAACCATCTGTTTCTTCCCAAGTGGAAAGTGGCAGATGTTTTTCCTAAGCATCATTAGTATACAGATGCTGGAGTTATCAATAAATTCACCCTTTTTTATCTGCTATTTAACATTTCCCAGGCATCTTGAGATGGCAGTTAAGCATATAACAACATAACTTACATAACACCTTTATAAGTTGAGAGTATCTCACAAATTTGGCCATCACCCTGCTGAGGTAGGTAGCTCTATATACAGCTATGGCTTAGAGAAATATTTTGAACCTGCACAAGGCAAAGGAAGATTGAGTGATTCCCGAGGATCCATGCTGGTCAGTCATGGCTGGGAAAAGGCCATTACAAACTCAGGGTTGAGCCCCTGCTCCACCTCTAATCCAATTCATTTTTCCATAAGTAGGTTGAGCATTGAAACAAGACAGCAGCCATAAATTTGTCACGGTTTTCTTCTCCATGACTAAGATAGTTACAAGTTCTTACAGCAAGCCTGGAGTTACATTACACAAAGGGATACCTTTGTGTTCCACAAAGTTATATTTTTTACAGTAATTAAATGCACATTAGATAGTTATATGAACTAAAACATTTTTCAAACAAGGCATCCTGTCCTTCTGACAGAAAATTGTAATCTTCAATAATTTCTAAGCAAAAACATACAGAACAAGAAATCACAATATTAATAACTTTAGTTATAGAAGCCAGAATTTAAATATTTTAAAGGAAAAGGAAAGGAATGGAAATCAACACCACTGAGTAATGTAAATAATGTAAACATATGACATGATGAGTTAGCATTTCATTCTTTCACATAATATACTATGACAGATTTTTAGCTTGTTTTTTCAAGCTATTTCACATGACATATAGAGTGGAAGGCAAAAAGCAAAACTTAAAAGTGTGTGACTTTTCTTGCTATATTCTCTTTGGCAATATTTGTACCTTACAATCATACAAAACGGCATTTATACATCAATAATTATCCTAGCAAATCGATACTGCAGAGATGCTGGTGTTCTCAATAAAACTAACCCCCTCTGGTCTCCCGGCTGACTTGAGAGCATCTCCAGCAAGCCAGTCAAACTGACAAATCCCAATGCTTCCCCACAGCCAGCAGCCAGTGAGAAGTCTCCTTGTGTCACAAACCCAAGGAGGGTCCGAGAGCAATGGCCAGTGACATCAGGGAGAGGACTTGGCCACAAACCAGGAGCTCCCTCTGCACAGGCTCTGGCACAGCACTGCTCTTTTGCCTGACCTGAGGCCACATCTCCTGGTTTCTGCTGCTTCTTGGTTTTCTTCTTCTCGTTTTGTTTCCGTGCGTTGGCTTTGAATGGGTCATTGTGTCTGGACTCCTGAGGGCCACAATAAAGCTGATCTTCATTTAGATGCAGAAAATCATCTTTGGATGGGATGCAGATCATGGTGTGCAACTCTGGGTTTCCTTTTTTGAGCAAAGACAGGCTGACCCACACCAGGGATCTTGGATAGTCACGTAAGATGGACAGGCAGGTAGCCTTTGTCAGCTCAGGCTGATGCATCCTGGAAGCTCGGAAGGTTGCTTGATTTCTTCTAGCAACAGGCAGACACCAGGCTGCTAACCACTTTAATAATTTTCTACTCCTAAATGAAGTCAAAAGCATCTAATTGAAAACATTTTATTCAAAGAAAATAATATATATTTAAAAACTCAAATGCTGCCATAGGCAACTAAATTTTTTAAATGTTACCTATGGGAAAACATCAGAAACTCAAAGCCTAGTAAACAGTCTATATGCATTATCTTATTAAGTATTGGATTATTTTACTTAAATACCTATTACTTTGAAAAAGGTAAGTTGTAGAGAAGTTGGGATTTAGAAAATAGGAAGCGGTTCTTAACTTTAAAAAATATATATTCTGAGAACTGTATTTCAATGAAGTTGTATTCCTCTGCTATCTTACACGCGCGCGCTCACACACACACACACACACACACACACACACACACACACACACACACACACATTCTTAAAAAAACCTTGTAGACAGAAAGGGTCCAAAGGCTTCAACAGATTGGCAAAGGAGCCTACAAGCCCACAACAAAGAAAAAGTTAAGGTCTAGGAAGTAGAAGTAGGTATAGTAGTAAGTAGATAGGAGTAAGGATTAGAGAGAGGATAATCTAAAAGAAAGGAACTGTGGAATATTTAACATTTTTGCCTCCTAAGTACAGAATAGGCAAAAAGAACCTTTAGTAGGAAGCTCAGAAATACTGTTTGAAGATGAAATTATTTAAAAATTAGAATTCTAAAAAGATAAGGACAGGTCACGGTTTCCTAAGATACCGTTCATCATGTGTTGACAACGTGGAATTAAATGGACACCACCTTAAATCCAGAGTCACAAGAATCAGAGGATTTGCTTAATCTAATAATTTACTAGCAAGGCATGGACAAACCCCATAGTTCTGTGAAAACAAGACAAGATATGTCCCCCCCCACCCCAATCATCCATATGACTTGGCAGATACTATGTTTGTTAATGTTTATTTGCATCACTATTTTCATTACTATAGTGCTATCAAACAAAAAACAAGGACTCACTAAATGACTTCACCTGGACAAAGATACAACTTTTAAAATTAATTGACCATCAAAACTGGCTTGTGTAAATGCTCAATTCATAATGTATGTAAGTTTTTAAATCTGGAAGGATGATCAAAATCCCATCTGTAAGTAAAAAACATGTATGATTACTCTGTCACTTACCTAAGAACACAGAAGGGGGCCCTTGTTCCACCACATGCATTTCCACATGCACCTGCCTCTCTTGGGTCTCTTGCCACTTCACCATCTGGAGAATGAGTGTCCATCATCTCTGCTAGTTCTGATTTATCCTTCAAAATCTCAGTATCACAAGACAGCTTCGGCCCCAGCTCACCCTCCACAACACAAAGGTCTTCTCTCCCAGGATCACTCTTGCCATTTGCCGATGAACAAGAATGAGAAATAGGAGAGACTGTCTGAGTTTTAATTCTTGATTCCCAATCTCGAGTTAACTGTTCCCAAGGACATCGGAAAGGAGACAAAGTACCATGTTTGACATAGTTGGGCCTCTTTGCTGGTGGGTGTCTAATTAAAAATAAAGAAAAACCAAATTGCACAATATGGGACTGTTCCTAAGTCACAGGAACTACTTGCATAAATAAAATTTTCCCAATAACAACTCAACACCTAGTCTGGGTGCGCCAAGCACTGTAAGAAAATTAAATGGCTCTGTATCTGGAATGCACTTCCTCCCATTTCTACCTCTTAAAATTTCCAGCTTCCTTCAAAGCTTAGCTCAAGCATCAGTTTGGAGAACTGGAGCTCTTTGTACAGGATCTAATGATCTAATTGAAATATCCCAAAACTCATTTCATACTAGGAAAAAGCTGAGATATTCAAATATAATATCCTTCATACTCAAGTCATTTTAAAATTCTCCATTTAAGTTTATAATTATTCATCTGAAAGCTGAAATTTTTCTTTTATCTGTGTTGGTCTTATTTTGCAAGATGATTTTTAAAATTTGTCAGCTTAATACAATGGAAAATGCATATCCTGACTACATGAAGTATGCAATATCATCAGCTTAATTAAGGAACCCAGGGAAAGGGTTCCTAACTACTTACATAAACATATAAAAGTAAATAGGAAATTACATTATTTAAAAATTTTAATTTTTGGCAACATTTATCTCAAAACAAAACACATAGACCAGTAAACAACTAACTACTTCAGTGTTGGTTTACTAATGAGCAAATTCGCTCCTTAATAAATATGAACTATTACTAAAGTTAAGAAATTTTCTACCTTTTGTATTTTTCCAGAAGATTATTTTCTTGTTCTGTGGCAAACAACATTCCAGCAGGGCAGTCTGGGAAATCATCAGGGATGCTGGGTGCTCCCTTATACCGGGAGTGTATGCGACCCTCTTTTAATCCCCCAACTCTTGCACCACGATAGATCTGAGAAGAATATCCAGAATATCTAACAACATCCAGAAAAAACTGTCACTTTACCCACTTAAAATTGAAATACCATGCTACATATAATTGCTTCCAAAACGTTCCTATTCTTTGTTGTTATTAAGTGAGAATTTCTCTTGCTCTAAAACTGAAACATTTGAAAATTACTGACCAGTCTAAAGGCACAAATTTCAAAATGACTTTCATTTCTTCCTAAGCACAATTAGAATGATACTTAAAAAAGATTCAGATAAAAGATAGTTATAGGTTTTATGTTTTAGCTGTTGATACATGTGAAAAAGACATAGCCGATGATATTTTTTAAAATTAGCTTTTACGTCTACAAAGATTTTTGAAGCTATATTGTCAGAAGATTCAAAAGCATAACAATACCACCATTTTTTACTGCTTTTAACTTATAAGAGGCCAATTCGAAAACTTTTCAAAAATTCATAGAGAAAAAAGCCCTGTTCATCTCAATTTACTAAGGAAAGACTGGCTCCATAAAACAAGTAAACAGTTTCATTACCACAGACTATTTAGAGTAAAGAACAAAAAGACTGCATATAATGCCAACATTTTCACCATTTGATTTTTACTACAAAAACATTTTTGAATATATTTAAAATTCAGATTCAGGGAGTAACTTACAAATGGAATCCAGAAAGCCATTCCCCAACCTTTGGGAAGTAAGATATCCCAGCCACTTCCCCATCCTAGTCGATCTTCACCAGTTACTTTTCCTGGTTGTTGAATCAATAGTATGGGTATCTTGGATTCCCGGTGGCCTAAATTAAGCTGTGACCCAGGCACCATCAATTCACTTCTCATCTGGTTTAACTCCTAAAATAAAAGGAAAAAATTCAAGGCAAGGATTCCTATCCCTTTAAAGAATAAACAGGAAAGGCAATCAAACAAATATTTTTTAAATATCTACTATATGCTAGGCACGAGATATAAGTATAAAGAACTAAAGAATCCATACTCAACAGAAGCTTACATTTATTCTATGGAGACATAATACATAAAACATAAAATATAAATTTTATATATTTTTATATAAAACATAAAAATATATATATAAAGCAAAATTTGAATACAAAGTAGTTTGGGAGGGAAGGCACCAACAGTTGGGGACATTGGGGGAAAAGGAAAAGCTGCAGATGGCACTTAAGCCAGGTTTTGAAAGGGACTCCATAAGATGAAAACTGAGAGAAGACATTTCAGTAAAGGAGACACACAAGGCAAAGGCAAGGAGTCATGAAAAACACTATAACTCATGAAGAATGGAGAAGGCCAATCTGGCTGAAAAGACTAAGAGAGGGAGGAATCACTACCAGAGATAGAAAGGCAGGTTAGGGAAGGATTGTGAAGGGCTTTAGAATTTAAACAGGAGAGTTTCTATTTAATTCCAGAAGCAATAGGATGTTAAGTAGATTAGTTATATGATCAAATCTATCTAAACTTAAGAAAAATTACTTTGGCAGCAGAGTAGGATAGCAGCAATAGGATAGAATGGAGTAAAGAAGATTTAAAGCAGGGAAATCAATTAGGTTACTGCAATAATCTTGGCAAGAGGTAATAATGGTCTAAACTCTATTCACTCACACACCTATACCCTCAGTTCATACTGAATGAAGAGATGATATGAGATGCAAGACATGTTGTGAAAGCAGAAATGGCCATTTTGGTAACTGACTCAAAATTGTGAGAGAAAGGAAAATGATGAGTCCAGGATAATGGTGGTGAGGTTACAAACCTGGGAAAATGGAAAGATTTTATTCTATTTCTGCTTCTGATGAGAACAAGAGAAGTCTGGAGGATGAGATAGTTATAGGGAGAAAGACAGAATTCAGTTTGGGACATTTTGAGTTTAAAATGTCTCTTGGACATCTTATCTGAAATGTTCAATAGGAAAGACTGGGGACATATACACATGCCTGTGAGTCATCTGCAAAGAAACAAGAGCTGATAAAGTTGCCGAGAGAATGTTAAAGAGAGAAGAGAAGAGAACTTTGGGGTTAACTATCAAAAGACAGTGAACCAGGAGGGAGAATCAAGAGAGTGGAAAGACTAGAAGGAAAAGGCAGTCAAATGCAGCAGACAAGTTAAGAAGGAAGACTGAGAAATGATCAATATATCTGACAATTAAGAATCACTGGTCATGAATATGGAAACATGTTCAGAAGAACTGCACATGTTTAACCAATATCAGATTACTTGCTATCTTAGGGAGGAGGGGAAAGAAGGGAGAGAAAAATCTGGAATACAAGGGTTTGCAAAAGTGAATGTTGAAAACTATCTTTGCATGTAGTTGGAAAAATAAAATACCATATTAAAAAAAAATGACTGATCAATTTCCATTGAGAAGTCAAGGAGTGAGAGGAGAGACAGTAGAGGCATTGAGTACAAACAGCACTGTCAGGGAACTGAACAAAGGGAGAAGATATATCAGACAATAACTATAGGGTATGACAGAGTCTAGGGAATTCGTCTGGACTAGGAATTTGTCTATTTTACGATTATCACCTAACTGCTAAACAAAAGTGATAGTAGAAAGCTATCTAGGTGAATTAGGTATGAAATCTCCCCCTCCCTAAATAATTAAGGGATAAACAAAAAAGAAAAGTAAGCATCTTTAGTAATCTTAGGATACTCTATTACCTCATTTGATCTAGTTAAAATAACTAATTCTACAAAACTACATGAAAGGCCCAAATTATTAAGGATTTTTTTTCTAGATCCTAAAGATAAAAAAAATAATAATAATAAAGATAAAAGACAGTACAAACTACAGAGGTAATGTTACCCTAACAGCAACCATTACATTTTTGTCCTGGATTGAAATTCTATTTTTTTTTTTTTTTTTGGTAGAGGTCAGGTAATAGATAAGACTACTTTCAGTTCTTTCACTGCTCTCAGACTATTTTATAATTTTAGGAACTTCTTGGTCAGCCATTTTCAGTCGTGTCTGACTCTTCATGACCCCATTTGGATTTCCTTGGCAAAGATACTGGACGAGTTGACCATTTCCTTCTCAACTCATTTTACAGATGAGAAAACTGAGGCAAACAGAATTAAGCGACTTGTCCTAGATCACAGAGCTAGTTAGTATCTGAAATCAGATTTGAACTCAGAAATTTCTTGGCTCCATATCCAGTACTCTATGCACTGTGCCATCTAGCTGTCCTTTAAGGAACTATCAGTGAGGAAACTCCAACTCCCTCTTAAGAAGCAAACCTGGCAATTTTCTGCAATTTAGAGTCCAAAGAATTGAAGGGTCACATAGCCAGCACCTGTCAGAAGTAGGTAGATCTGGCTCTCTATCTACTATGTAGATATGCAGAGATACTAACTCTACTGCTGTTTGAAATGAATGCTATTTCCAGATGATAATTAGAGTTAATCAAAAGTAGGCTGTACTGCCTTAGGAGATGACAGGTTCTCTCTCAGAAGAAATCTTCAAATAGAAACTGTAGGACCACAAGTTGAGTGTCTTAAAGATTCTTTTCTAGGATATGGATCTCACAAGATGGGGGCTAGGGTCAAAACTACTTTGCAGTTATTAAACTTAGTCATAAATCTAAAAAAATTGACAATTTGTAACTCAAAGAAATAAGTAAATGATCTCTATGTAAACTAGGACTTAATATTTTAAGAAATGCTTTAATCTAAAAAAAATTTGACAAACCATTAATTAAAATAAGGTCATTTACAGAGTAAATTAAAACTTATAAACCACTTCCTTTACAACAAGCCCATGAAGTAGATAATAAAAATAAATTATGCTTAAAGAAAACTAATCAAAGTCTGCAAAGAACTTTGTACACACAGTATGTGCATGCCTCTATATTTCTCCAAGTGAAAAAAAGGAGGACCCAGGCGCACAAACAATAATAGCAATCTACTATTACAGGGCAAGATATTTCAACCTGTTAATTTACTAAAAGTCTCTAGGCACATTATTTACCTTTTCTGAGATTTTATTCTCTGTGACACTCTTACATATATCTTGGTCCCAGATAAAACTATGAGCACATTCCACAGGCACACCTTCTAGGCGCAGTTGTCTAACTTTTTCATTATCTAAGAAGAAAAAAAAATCTTTCAAACCACACACTTTAAATAAATATAATAATGTGAAATAAACACTCAAATTCTGAAAGTTGCTTATAAATGGCAAAATATTAAAGTATTCTGCTTCAGAGAATGTATTTTAGAAAACATTTTGTCAACAAGAGCAACCTCTAAGATTGTTAATTTATGATCAGGTTTAACAGTTTGTGAACTGAATTTTTCTACTATATCACAAAGTCAGGAGATCAAATAATATATCAATACTAAATTACTTCTAAGGTTCTAATAATCAACTCATTTGATTCTGTATTTACAAAGACCAAATGCTATATGAATCTATTTTCCTTTTTTGCTTTCTTTTTGCTTTCCTTAATTTACTTTCTCTTTCCTTTTCTTCTTCCTTTTCCCTTCCTGCGGGTAACATGATCCAATAACTAGTATTCTTTGCTTTCTAAATCTTCCCTAAAAAAAGTTCAGTAAGCCAAAAGAACTGGGAGAAGGAAAAAAAGCATGTCTTGGGAAAACTAATTTTTATTTTAATATTTATTAATTTAGCATTTATGCTCAACATATTTCCTGTGAAATACTTCAAAAGAGCTCAATAGAAGGACATATATCTATAACCCCAAAGGCAGAGGTTAGAGAAAGATAGGAAAGACTATTTTGGATTTTTTTCCAGCAAAATACACACACACACACACACACACACACAACAGAGATTGCTACTTTTCAACTCTTTCTCTGTAAAATTAGTTTTAAAAAACCCAAAAACTTATTCTCAAGTATTATTCTTTCTTTTAAGTGATCTTAAGTTTTGCTTCACTGGGCTGCAAAATTGGAAGAAAGAAAAAAAAAAAGATCCAGTTGATGTTTGTTTCAAGCTGTAGTGCTGAAATGTTGGCAGAGAGAGAAATCATTCAAAACTATGGATATGGGAAGCTTTTCCGAACTCCGGTGGCTGGAAAAAAAATAAATTGGAAGCAAAATTGAAATATAATTCATAGTGGAAGGCAATGAAAGACTGTTGAAAAGCTTACAAGATGTATAAGTTTCTTGAAGGCAGGAATAATGCTAGTACAATGTAAACACTCAAATATTTACTTTTCAATTCAAAATAAACAGGGTTTATTTGTATTTGCATAGAAGAGGTTCAAACAGCTGTTCTAGACACTAACAAAACACATTTCAAAATCCTCCTACTTTCCCTATATTTCTATGAACTGGTATTACAGATTTTAAGATGAAATTAGACTTTATTTGGTCCAGGCCACCAGTAAGATACGATTACTACTTGGAATGTGAGAAATCACAAGAAACTATTCAAACTATTTTCAAACTTTTTATAGATAGATGCAATGGATCATTCTTAAAAGAATACTTTTAAGACTTCCTTTAAGAAGATCTGTGGGCCCTTTAAGATTAGATATAATGGCTATATTACTAAATGATTCAAACATTAACTTTAAGGCCTATATTCACTGGACTAGAAATGTTATACCATTTCTGACACTTTACTATATCCAACTAAAAGTTTATTATGGTCTTTTTTCTCTTTCAGATTTTACTCAAGACCCTTCTAGTTAATTGGAAAATCAAAACAACCAAGAACAGAAGAAAAATTTTACTTTTAAAAGAAAGCTAAATGAAGTATTCTCAATTAAAAGAATTTTTAAATATATAAATTATTCATCTGGAGAAGAAAATAGATTTAGATAAAGTAAGAAAAGCAAAAGGAAAATAAGAAATATTCACTTCAGAGCCAAAACAGACTGCCAGATAACAGTTAAGAGTTTTTCAATGGAAATTAGCCAAACTGTAAGATGAGATGCATAAGCTCAGATGTCTCTCAAAGGGTCAGCAGATTCATTCTCTGAAAGTATTTACAAAAGCAAAAATAAAACATTAAGAATGATTTATCTAATACTCTGACAAGAAGACACCCCCCCCATGTTTTTTTTTTGAGGGGGAACAGGAATGAGAGACCAATAGAGATCACAGTCCATCTGCATAGCTTAAGTCAAAATTCTAAAAGATAAATCCAGCAGTTATTAGTAAATCTACATTATAGACATAGCAAGAACCCAATAAAAATTCTAAAATTAAAAAAGTCAACAAATACAAAGAAAGGTTTTAATACAAGCCTATTTAACCATATTTAAATTTTTTTTTCAATTGGAAAACCAATTACCTTAAATGATGAATGCTGTTTTTAAGAAGTGTCATATACGATCAATTCTGATGGACATGGCTCTCTTCAACAATGAAATGTTTCAAACCACCTCCAATTGTTCACTGAAGAAAGCCATATACACCCAGAGAAAGGGATGTGAAATGTGGACCACAACATAACATTTTCATACTCCTTGACTGGTTTGCTTACATTGTGTTTCCTTTATCTGATATATTTTTTGTGTAGATAAGATTTTTCTTGAACAATGATAAGTTTGGAAATATGTATACATATATTCGGTTTGCCAATATTTTAACATAATTAACATGTAGTGGATATCCTGCCATCTAGGGGAGGGGTGGGGAGTTGGGGGGAAAAATTTGTAACAGAAAGCTATGTAAGGGTTATTGTTGAAGAATTACCCACACATATGTTATGCAAATAAAATTTAAAAAATGAAAAAAAAAAAAGTGTCATATAGATAAGACCAAGAATCAAATTTATTTAGCAAACATTAGCAAAGCATCTTTAGGATGTAGACAATGACTTCAAGTGCTCCTGTAACCTTTTATCTGACATGTCTATTTTTGACAAGGTCTGATTCTAGATTAAGATTAAGATCTAAGTATCCAGCTTTCTGGTGATAAGCTGTGTCAAAGAATTTTAAGTCCTGCACAATCATGAAGCTGCTCAAACTTCAGGAAGCTATCTCACAAAGTCCAACATTCTAGATTCTTAATCTAGTTTTACTAATTTTTTTCACTAAAAGATAAAACTGTTGGGATAAAATCTTTAACCCTTAAAAAATTTCAAGTAATGCATTTAATTTGTGGGAAAACTGCTTTGATTGAAGTGACACCTAAGCTAGGTCTTGCCAAGCTGAAAAGCTCCATGGCAATGCAGCAAGATGGTGATAATTTTGATACAGGTTTGGGTTTTATGTAATTACAAAAAAAATGTTTTTTGCAGATATATAGGCAATGTAAGTCAGTCAGCCAACAGTCAACAATGAGCATTTAGTAAATGCCTACTGCATGCCAGGTACTACACGAAATTCTAGGGATACAAAGAAAACTGACAATAGTCCAAAGTCTCAAGGAGCCCACAGCCTAAAGGGGGAGACAACAGAAACAACTATGCACAAACACTATCTAAATACAGAATAAATTAGATGATCAACTAAGGGCAGTTAGGAAAGCTTCTTGTAGAAGGCAGAAGGCAGACTTCTAATTGGGACTTGAGCAAAGCCAGAGAAGGCAAAAGGTGGAGATGAGGAAGAATTCCAGGCAGACGGGATAGACAGTGAAAAACCCCTGAGATAAAGTGTAGTGATTCAGGAAGCGCCAGGCGGCCGGGGTCATTGGACCACAGAGGATATGGAAAGGAACAAGGTATCAGAAGAGGAAGGGAGGAGGGTCCAAGTTAAGAAAGACTTTGAACATTGGGAGGACTTTATATTTGATCCCAGCGGCCAGAGGGAGTTACAGGATATGGTGAGTAGGGGGGCAGGCCTGAGGCAGGAATGAGGGCCTTCATCAGGAGGCAGTCAGAGGAAAGAAGGGGGAGTATAACAGAGATGTCCTGAAGATAAAAGGCCTTGGCAACAAATTGGATATGGACAGAAGTCTATGTGAAAGGAATAAGGAGCTGAAAATGACAGGCTAAGGCTTATAGAAA
This sequence comes from Myrmecobius fasciatus, assembly GCA_023553655.1. Lineage (NCBI taxonomy): Eukaryota > Metazoa > Chordata > Mammalia > Dasyuromorphia > Myrmecobiidae > Myrmecobius > Myrmecobius fasciatus. The sequence goes on along the minus strand of JAJPUD010005498.1, from coordinate 96,892 downwards.
CTAGACAAAACTGAAAAGAACTAGATCAGAATTCAAGCATGTAGTTCCTCAGAAAGGCCAAAATAACTACCAGAAAAAGCTTCAGAAGTTAATTAAAGCCTTAAAAGAGACTATAATGTGAGCGATGAAAAATGGATAGTTATTCTTATGGAATAGGTAAGAGATGAATGGTCATTAAGAAACAACTTAACTTACTGCTTCATCAATCAAGATCTGATTCTAAAACTCCTTTTTTTCCCAAAAAGCACACCTTTTCTTATTCAGTTTTGAGAAAAAATAGTCAAAGCAGTTTAGAAACTAATTTTCAATAATTTATAATTAAATATGCTTACATTACAGTCTGGACAAATGAAATAGCAAATTTTGGCAAGTAACAATAAATTCCTACAGACAGGCTTCAGTTGGTATAAAATTGGAGCTAATTTATAAAACAAACCCCCTAAAACTGTTTCATACCAAAATACTATACATGGAAGCATTAACTTTAAATAGCACCTGGGTTGGCCTTGCCAGGATTCGAACCTGGATCATCTGTATGTCTAAACAGAGGCTTCCACTGAGCACAAGACCAGCTGCGGGTGCAAATCCCTTCCTTACAACTAAAACCACTAACATTATTATAAGTAATTTTTTTTGTTGTTGTTGTTAAAAATACAAACAAATTTAAAAGAATGCATACAAGCAAGAAAATAAGTGTAAATTCAGTCAACATGTCTTTCAATCTAAGGAAAACTAGGACATATTACCTTGGAATTTTTCTAGATTGGGCAAAGCCTTGGACTTCTTCTGAGGTAAATTTATTCGAGGATCTCCAACGGTCAAACCCAGGATAGTACCTGCTGGAATTTCTGCTGGAGATGCTATTCCTTTAATGAAAAGAATAAACTTAACAAAAAGTTATTCATCAAAAATATGCAGATCTATTTATGCTCATTTTGATCTTTCTGACTTTTTAATGAGCCTCCTTTCTCTAGGGCTAACAGGTTAACAACACTTGCTCTTTCACTTTCCCTTAGTACATTTTGAAAAAAGTTATGCATGAAGGATCACAAATATATGAAAAACTAATACAAAACCAAAAAACTTCATAATACAATATAAAACATTTTTGACCTAGACAAATAAGAGAACACAGTGACTATCAACAAAATATTCAATTAGGTTTGAATTATTTAGTACTTAATTGCATAATTCACAATGACAGTCAAATGGAAATGATTACTAACTACACCTCACTCAAGGAATTCTCTTCATATAGCACACATATGGCTAATTAAGTCAAAATGCAAAAAGTCTCACAATCTTAACATCTCTGTAATGTAAAATACATATATTCTTTTAATGTACAATTTCAAAAAGCTAATTATATTTCTTTAATAGAAAAACAGCATAAAGATCAACTCAAATTTCTTCAACTTTCTGATTTTAAATTAACAATGAAATATTTTAATTTTATACTTAGGACATATTATTCACCAAAAAATACCATGTGTGACCTCCAGAAGCAACTGCTCCCCCCCCCCTTCATTTCCTCTTTTGTATACCTCCCAACAATTCAAAAATGGCTTCTTGATGACGATGGACAGATACACTATCAGGATTCTTACAGGCCTCAAACCACCAACTATGAAGTACTGTTTCTGCATCTTGTACCTCCTAAAAAAAGAATAAATTCTATTTTCAGGTAGGATAACATACATCTTTAGCTACTGTGTTGATTATGAAGACCATTGGCCAGTAACAACACCATTCCTCTAAATAACCCACTAATTAATGCTGAATTACTAATGCAACTTAATGTCATAGTTTCAAGAGATAAAAATATAGCTAATTAACCAAGGAGCTGTTGCTATATCCTTTTCAAGATTTCACAAGGGAAAAATGCTTTAGATTTTATTAAAAACTACAGATGTTAAATTCATTGAACTATTTCAGCATCTGTAATAAAATCAACTTTTATTTTTTACATTTTTTAAAAAAAGGATAGTAAGAAAAGGTCATCCTTTTTTTCTACCTCTCAAACTTTTACAGAATACTCTTCTTAAAAATGAAATCTTAGTTAAAATAATTCATGACTGCTTTAAGATGTCAAATCTAAAAAAGTTTACTACAATATTCTTATAAATTTCAATGAGAATATGACAGAATTCAAAGTTTAGCATAATTATTTGCCTGAGAAACAGGACAGGATCCTGGGAAGAACACTAAATCCGGAGTTCAGAGAACCCTGGGTTTACAATCCCGCCTATGCTCTCACTGTAGTTATGGGCAAGTCTTTCATCTACTCATCTGTAATACAGGCATAAACCATCTTACAAGATTGTTGTAGCAAAAAAGTTAAAATGTATGCAAATGTATGCATTTCAAAGTTTATATCATTGTAAATATCAATGATATTAAACTCATCAAAGGTTCCAAAAGTCCCTCAGAAAATGAGTTGGTCTCCTAAGAACCAAGAGCCTGAATCTACATTAACTCAATCTGATCTTCATGTAAGACATATCTTTTTGGTCCTTGTCACCTCTCGGAACTTCCTTAAAATTTTCTGTGATGGTAACTTTGTCCTTGTCAATCAGATTCAGAATCATTTTCAAATCAGACTAATCAATAATTTCTGTATAGATCCCATGTTTTACAGCAAGACTATATACTTTTATTTATGCTCTTGTTGGAATAGCATATCAGCTATAAGTCAGTAGCCTTAATTTATCTACCTTTCTAAAAGTTAAAAATCTGAGTTCAGAACAACAAAGAAAACTTGAGGCATTGAGAAGCAATACGACTTTACCAAGTGTATGTACTGAGTCACTGAATTAACTCAAAAACAAAATTCTTAATGATACCACTACAAAAAATATGCTGAACTAATTAATAATAAAAACAAGGCCAAAACAGTTGTTATTTTTATTTTCCCAGATTTACTAGGAAAAGTAACTAGCAGAAAAAGGAGGTAAATAATGATGAAATATAGAATGAAAAGTTTTATCCATTTCTAATGCCCTATTCTCAAGCTAGATTCGATATATTTGCTATGATGGTCATAAGATTTACAACTGCATATATTCTTACAGTATAGACAGAAGCGGTTTTCAGTGCCTCAGTAAGAATACTGTGAGATAGGGGACCAATCAGTCGGAATCTGTTCATCTCCATGGTCAAATCACTAAAAATAGAAAAGAGGATAAGGCTGTAAAGATAAATTGCTATCATAAACCAAGTTTGGAAAACAAACATGGAGAACTCTTTGCTGAGAACTCCCTACGATAAAGCAGACACATACCTCACTACAATGCCAGTAGCTGAGGATGTCCAAGAATATGGTTGAAATGGATTTCTAGTTCCATCACCCACAATTTTTTTCACTGGATTGGTATTTTTTTCTTCATTATCCCTCTTTCTTTTCTTGCGATTCTCAGTCTGCTTAATGTGGCTTTTCTCTTCATGTGATGTCAAAGCCACCTCAGGGATAGAAGCAGCTACTTCTGGAGGTTGTACACACTGACATACTATTTTTAGTTCAGTTAGTATGTCCTAAGGATAGAATTATATAAAACATTTTGTTGTTATTTTAAAATTATAAAGATGGGAATATCTTAAATTGATTTTTATGTAATCTTTCAGTTAACATGTACACATTTACTTTATATCTCTTAGGCAATTTATTTAAAGTACTTTTATTAAAGTGTCTACAATTTGAACAAACAAAAACCAACCAATAGATTAGCTTAAATGAACAATTTTAAAGTGGGAATACAATGAGAATATGGAAGTTAACAGCCAATCCATGAAGAACTTAGTGAAGAAAATCACCAACATTCTTAAAATGGTTTATCACCAAACAGCATCTATTCAACACCCAAATACTACAGCGATTTTTTCAGATCAGTGTTTGTGTTTTTTTAAAACAAATCTTCAAACTAGGCAGATTTTAGCCAGCTTCTTTAAAGCTTAATTACTGCTGAAAAATCAGTTCTTTCTTTTCAGTCAATATTTATGATCCTATGAAACATCTTTAGCTTCTGTTTACAGATTCAAATACAGGACATTCAGCCCAAATATCTCAAGTTTTTGTAGAATCTATTTCCAACTATTCTTTGTTGCCTACTAAAAATAAAAATAAACAAATTATACCTGTTTGAGAGTTGGATGTGTCCATAACCATAATTTTCTGTTTACAGGAGTAGTACCAGTACCATCCTCAGGTTTCCAAATAAATGTAATGGGACCAAGCATTTCTTCAGGATATTTATCGGCCCGATAAAGGACTAAAGAGCCTTGCCGTTTTCCGGACAAACAATGAACTGCTACAAAAGTTAATCCTAAAACAATGAGATGTACAGAATCACTATTAGTGCAGTTTTGAGAAGAGAGCTTCTGGTAACATCATTAGAAACAATTTGATAGCTATTACAGCTTTCCTTAGACTATAAATTCTCTTAGAATTACCAAAAGCCACATTTTTTTTTTACATCTTTGTATCTCCCACAATTGTGTGCACATCTAAGATATGTGATATATGACTACTACTAAGTTGTAAACAGTGGTCTAAAATTTTTCAAAAAGATCTTTGCTAATGGCTGCTGTTTATTAAAATTGTTAGAAAATAATTGTTTTTTTTCTATTAATTCTTAAAACAAGATGAAATAGTTTTATCTTACATAGCAACATAATTATTACCTGTATCAATGCTACACATTCGAGACAGTGCCTTTAGTATTTCTTCTTCTTTGCCATTTAACTCCAGACAACAGTAATATGATAAATCCTGCACACACAAGAGTTGAGTTTAAAAGCTAGGTTTGAGATTTTTTGATGAAATAGGACTCAACAAAAAGTAAAAGCATTTAATGTTTTAAACCTCTAAAATTCTAATAAGATGAATTGCTTTCATTACCTTTATAAATTAATTATCACTTCGAAAAGGTTTCAAATTAGAATCAGTAAATGTTTTTGTACAATGAATTAGACAGGAAATGATTCACATTTATAAATTTCAATTTACTATTTAAAAGTGATTTATATTATGTCATAAACGTTTGGAAAAATAATACAATACTGCCAACTTCACATGGTTATTTTAAGGATCAGAAGAGATAAGATAATGGATGTGAAGCAAAGCAATTAAACTAAATCTATCTCTAAGTCAGGTATCAGAAGATTGCCGCTTCAAAGTCCACCCTTACCCCCTAACCTCCGAGGATATACTCAGCATAAATAAAAATGATTAGGTAACTCCTTGGTAAATCAGAATTATTTATTGAAAATTGGGGAATTTGAGAAGACTATTTTTGGCAATGTTTTATTTTTTACCCCATACTCCTTGTTCTTTACCACCTTGAAAATGACACAATATTTAATGATATAAAAGATTTTTAAAATTCTCAAGTTAGTTAAAAATTAAGCATTGGAATAGTTAAATACCACCCTCTCATACAAATACAAACTCACACAACCCTGCAATTGCATATGTATCAATAATTTGCTTTAAAAAGTAAATCAGGGCACCTAGGTGGTGCAGTGGATAGAGTATCAGCCCTGAAGTCAGGAGGACCTGAGTTCAAATGTGGTCTCAGATACTTAACACTTCCTAGATGTGTGACCCTGGGCAAGTCTCTCCCCCCAACTACCTGGGGGGAGATAAATCAGACAAAAATAAAAAAGAAAGATTGTTACTAGTTCCAAATGTACAAATGAGGTTTTTGTTGTTCTGTCTGACTCTTCATGACCCCATTTTGGTTTTCTTGGCTAAGATACTGGAATAGTTTGCCATTTCTTTCTCCAACTCATATGACAGATAAGGAAACTGAGACAAGTAGGATTAAGTGACATGCCCAGGGTCACACAGCTAGTATGTGTCTGAGGCTGAATTTGAACTCAGGTCTTCCTAACTTAAGGCTGGGGATTCTAATCCCTACTCCACATAACTGCCCAATGATGTTTTACCAAAGTATTAATTCTCTAAATAGCTTAGAAAATACTAAATTAAAACAAAAGCAAAGGAAATGAAAAGCCCAGTATCATACCTGAAGGAGGCAATGCTTTGTCATTGCTCTGTAGGAAGCTCTGTAACTCTTAATGGTGGGACTCTCCCCTAAGCAATATCCCCATTTCTTCACCATGTGGAATCTTTTGGCGTGCCATATATGAGTTTCTAACCACACATTCTTTTTTTGTCTCCGATTAAATTCCAAGAGCAGGTTTAAGTGGCATCTCCGAGCCTTGCGACATTTGTTTTTTGAATGTTCCTTCTTCTGATGCTCTGTTTTCTCTGCCTATGTTGTTAAAAACATTCATTTTTTTTCAGAGGTAGTTTTTAAATCCCAGTATAAGACACTGACTCAACACATAAAAATGTTAAATTGTACAATTCAAAACCTAGGTTTAAGATTAAAATTTTACTTTTTATATGTCAAATATACAAAAATTTGTGGCATTTTCTGGAATGACACTATAAAAGATTTGACAAGTAAAAATCATATTCTCTTTCTCCAAGACTTTACTTCTTGTGAAACAAAAAACATCATAACGATTAGTTCCTAAGGGGGAAGTAACTGGCTACAGTAAAATTACTCACTGACAATCTAATGTTATCCACTTTGAATCATATGATTTATAATGCAAAACCACAATTTAGGTCAACATCTGGGGCAATACCAAGCTAAAGAACTTTTATGATCTCAAAATGTTCAAATCTAAGATTGTGAGCAAAAAGCTAATCAAATTTGTAGAAGCTTAAAATATTCAGTTTCTTAACTTGAAAGCAAACTAAATTCTCCCTATGGATCTACTCTGCCACATCTACAAAAGAACACCACAGTTTAAAAAAAAAAAAGGCTTTAAAGATGAAGTAGGCCAATCTCTTTCTCTAACAGATGAGGAAATTAAGACCCATTTCCACATACAAAAGTGACTCTGCTAAAGTCATATGGCTAGCATAAAGTCAGAGGATTAGCTCTAGTCCTATTCTTTATTTAATGACTTCATAATTAGCCCAGTCATCAGCTAGTTAGTAAAGCACTGTGTTTAACATGTTACATATACATAAAATAGACAAGCACCTAATAGTACTTAAGGCCTCAATACAGGTATAACATCTACAGAAATAACATCTACTCATTTGTTAATTTTTATAACAATCACACAATGCCCTATTCTTTCCTAGTTTAGAGCAATTTTAAGGGATGCTTCACTAATTCTAAGGGAAGGCAATTTAGGACTTTTCCACAAATCATTGCTTTCTGCCCTACATCAGAGCACTAAATTAACTGGGCTATCCATTTGTATGACCTAGTATTCACTTCTTATACTCTTAGATAGTATTTAACAGATGCCAAATATGTTCAAAATTTGGCAACAAATACGAATTTCCACTAAGGGGTAAAACTATTAAATATCACCTAAAAGGAAAAACATGAAGGTTAAGATTTATTATGAAAAATATTAGATACCTTCTATGTATCAGGACCTGTGCTAAGTGCTGAGGATACAAATGGAAAGCAACACACAAGAAACTGAAAAGCAAGGAAAGGGATAGGAAGAGGTATCCTGCACCATGGCATGATGATGGCAGAGTCTAAAACAGGCAGCACAGGAGGAAATGAAGGGCACGCTGGGCCCACTTTAATAGAGGCTTTGGCAACTTTTCAATCTGCCCTCCAGCCCTCCACAAGGAGAGGAGCAGAGAGAAGGGTACTGGGGAGGTGTGAGTGCCAAAGCTGAAACAATTTTTGAGATGATGAGTTTCCTGGGAGTGGGAGAGGAATGATGATAGACAAGTGGAATCCAAGCAGAACAGCCAGTGGGAATAAAGAAAGCCTCTAGAGCCACACTTCCTGGGGTGGGAGAGCCAGTATTTCCCACATCTGTGAAGACCTTTCTTTCATAAATGATTATTAAAGTCATACCTCTTTCTGAGCAATCTCACGAAGTCTTCTGGGAAGGCGTTTCACATTATGGCTCATGGCCCTTCTTCTCATATGTCGGGGAAGTGTTTGAAACACTAATGAATTGGAAGATTTCTGTGTCACTGCCTTCAACATGGCATTAATTTCAGCAGCTCGGGCTTGTGCAAAAGTAGATGCTACAAAGAAAATCATACTCTGAGAATACTAAAAGGTAATACAGAAAATACCCACAAAACTTTTCATTTACTTGATTCTTTAACACAAAAGGAAAAGTAAAGTCTCCAGCAGCATAACTAAATAAACTTCCCTAAATTGTCTTGCTTAAGACAGACATCTTGTAATCCAATTACCTATAAATACCTACCAGTTATGTATTTAGGGATTTCTCGAGCAGCTCCTTGGTGCCCTCCTCTCCATCCTACTTGTCCTTTGCTCTTCTCTCCTTTGCACTGACTCTTGGAAGATTCAGAAGGTACATGTGACAGTTTTGGCTGCTGATGCTGGGGAGTTCCAGAATGGGACTCTAAGATTTTCAAAAAGGAGACAATAAGTAATATCATCCAGTATGAAACTAAAAAGCATAAAAATATTTCAGGCATAAAAGCTATTAATCACTCAACACTATTTATTAAGCGTTTACTATGTATATAAAACAGAGACAAATAAAACAAGATCTTTGCCCCCAGAACCCAACAGGGGCACTTACAGTACAAATAATAACAGGAGTATATGGCTGCCTTCAAACACTAGGAGGCTATCATGTAGAAGCAGGATGAGGCTCATTCTGTTAGACCCCTAATAACAGACTTAAGAACACTACAGAGAAGAAGCTTGAGGTTTGCTGTGAGGGCAGACTCCCTAACAATTAACGTATAAGTTGTCTAAATGTGGTGAGTCGCTCCACACTCAAGATCTATTAAGGAGGGCGCGTAGCCACTGTCAATTACAAGGTGCTCTTCATAAAGTGGGAGGAATGATTCATTTGGAGCCTTATTCTATTTCAATCAGTATTAATCTGCTTGACATTTTATATAAACCACATAGGGATGATTAGTAAGATAGGTTCTTATTGTTGGCCTCAAACTTTTAATCACCACCTGTTTACCAGCTATGAAGCCACTTGTCCAACCACAAGAATACTGACAAAGATATTTCCATTCTGTTTTGCTCAAATTCCACATCCAAACCCAGCATTAGTGCAAAGCCTTGATTCTTTGGAAAGTCCCCCAACTTATTTCTGTGACTCAGAATCCCTCTCTTTATGAATATGAGCAAGTGACCATTTTATGACTATTCAGTAACTGGAGATGACTCTTGCCTTTGCCCATCCTATGACCAGAGTCTTCATCCAATCCATGACTCCTCTGCAGATATATCATTTTGGGGGGCTGATATATTATTTTGGACCCTCCCAACAAGCCATATCAATCAATGGGGCTTTGTATTTTGTATTGCCTCTCCATAGCTCCCAAGTATCAAAGACAGTATCAAACATTATTAATACAAGGTCCTAAGGACCAGGGGTATCTCAGATCATAAGGAAGATCTGAGGTCCTCGCAATTAGAGGGAGCCATGAACCTATGAAGTATTTGACATGGAGCTCTGCTTTGCAGAAAGAAAGGAAGCTCGAGTAGAGCAGGAAATTTTTTTTTTTAGGGTGAGATGGAAATACTTATAGGACAAAAAAGACTAAAATAGCCAAGCACTATTTATTTAGTCAGTGACCTACAAAAGGCAAAAGAGGATGAGATTATTTATCTTCATACTCTCCATTTACCCATTTACAGCTTTAGGCCTTGATTCCTACTTCTCCTCTTTTCCACTTTACTCCCTTGAATTATAAAGTACTAACTACTAGTTAGTTACTAGGCTAGTACTAACTACTGTTTATAATTACTAGTAAGAACATTAAATTTTTATGATCATTTTTATTAAAGAAATAAGTATTTAAGTGTCTACAGTATCTACTATAACTACCAAAAAAAATATTAAATAGTCCCTGTTGTAAAAGAGGTTACATTTACTGGATAAAAAATATAGTTTAAAAATTCATGTTAGGCTTACAATTTAAGCAATATGTTATTTGTATAATATCTACCAAAACAATCTGGTAAAAACAATTCAATCTAAATGGAAGTACATAAGCAATACCTTGTTTTTGATACTGGAAAGACTTTTCATTTCCATTATAATGCTTTGTTCCTCTCTCATCAGTAGCAGCAAAACCGGAAGATAAGGTCACATTGGTTGGTTGATTTCTCATTTTCTTGGCATGTTTCTTTTCTCTTGCATTAGACATTTCTGTAAAAGAAGCATCCATACACTGTCAAAAGATCAAGTAGTTACACTTCAAATCAAAAATCAACACATATTAGAATAATTTTACTTAGAATAACCCATAACAATGCAAATATTACAATGGAGAGATTAATGATTTGCCCAAAGGGAGAAAAAGTATTTAGATTCTTAATACTTTTTTTCTGCAAAATACTAATATTATTATTTATCTAATTCAATAAGAATATGCAAAGAATTAGGATTTCCAGCAAAAGGTTCCTTATTATCTACACATTATCATTTACAAAGGGCAGTGAAGTATTAACTAAATATTAACTACATTTAAAATGTTACTTTATTTTATGAACTTGAACAGAGAACAAAAAAACTGTATACAACACTATGAATTGTTATTATATATGTACAACTTGGTTTTTAAAATAAGTATATATTAATGTTTTATGGAACTCTATTCTTTCTTTTCTCTTTTTTCTGGTATAATTATCAATACTCCACATACTCCCCATCATCTCTTCAAACCCCACTACCACGATAGATAAATCCCTTCCTTGTCTTTTAACTATATCCTTTACAACATTGTAGTTGATGTATAAATTGTTTTAGTTCTACTCATTTCACTGTTTCAATTCATACAAGTACCTTTTGGTTTCTCTGAAAATGTTTTTAAAAAAATCATTTTGTACAGTACTAACATACTAAAATTTGTGCAACTATCACCAACTAATGGGTACTCTCTTTGTTTCTGGTTCTTTGCTACAATAAAAAGCACTGCTACAAATATTTTTATGCAGGAAATCCTTTCTCTGATTTGAGTATATGCTTATATATAGTATAGGGATATTGGTGAGCCCAAAAATATATAGATTAGTAACTTGGGGGTACAGTTTCTCCAACTGCCACTAATGATTTTTTCACCATTGTGAATCTGATTGATAGAAATAAGGGAGAATCTCAGATGTGTTTTGAGGTTTTGTAATGCTTAAAAAACTTAAATACAAAATGAAAAAAAAAATGCCATGTACATAGCCGACTACAAGAGAGAATTCAATATAAAACAACAAATTTCCATTTCAAGAACACCTATATAATACTAAACATTGTTTTCAAAGCTGCCAAGACTTTTTTTTGGCTTTCTTGTTGGTTCTTTCGTTCACTGCTGTGTACTTTTTACTTAATTTTTTCCCCTGCTTCCCTCAACTTAAAGGCTACAATTAAGCAGAGATATATATATTATACATATGTGTTAAAAATATCTAAAACCTTTTACACACTCACATATATAGACATTCATATACACTCATACATATATTAAGATCATATTATGCTTATTTTCTCCTATCACCTGTTTCTCTGAAGGAGGATAACATCTTCCTTCATATGTCTAAGTCTTTCCAAGTTTTTCTAAACCAACCAGTTCATCACTTCCTACACCACAGCAATACTCCAATCCAATCACATCCTACCTGAGAGATTATCTATGAAAGTTCTCCCTCCCCCCAATTTTCTGCATTTAAAAGTGTTTTAATTTGAATCTCCCATTACTGGTGATTCAGGGTACTTTTTCATTTGGTTTTTGATAATTTACATCTCTTCTTTAAAATTCCCAGTTTAAATGATTCAACTATATATCTATTGGGGAACTACTCTTGTTTTTATACATTTGCATCAAAACTTTCTAAAACATAAAGGATCTTCATCAGGAAAATTAGCTGCAACATTTTTTTGCCCCAATTAACTTTTCTTCTAATCTAGCTGTACTAATTTTGTTATGCAAGCAAAATTGTTCATTTTATCCTCTCTGACCCTTAGTGGATCAAAAAGTCTTCCTTTACAGAGAGGGATATGAAATATGGACCACAATATAACATTTTCATGCTCTCTATTGATGTTTGCTTTCATTGTTTCCTTTCTCTGATTTTTTTCTTGTAGATACGATTTTTCTTGCATAACAATAAGTGTGGAAATATGTATACATATACTTGATTTGTCAAGTATTTTAACATAAAGTGGATTTCCTGCCATCTAGGGGAGGGGTGGGGATTAATTTGTAGCAAAAAGCTTTGTAAGGGTCAATGTTGAAAAATTACCCATACATGTTTTGCAAATAAAAAGTTTTAATAATTATAATTTTTAAAAAGTCTTCCTTTAACCATGGCTATAAAAAATATTTCCTTTCCTCCTACTGTAATATCTAATATGATTTCATACCTAGATTTTATTCATTTGGAAATTGTGGTAAATGTGTAGGATATCTGTCTAAACCTAATTGATGCCAGACTGCTTTTCAGCTTTTCTAGCAGTTTCTGTTGAATATCTTATACCTGTTATTTTGTGTTCTTGAATTTATCAATCATTCTGCTACCTTTCCATTGCTTCTGGGTTTTTTACTTCATCTCCTCCAGGGATCAATTTTTCTTTCTTTCTTTCTTCTTCTTTTTTTTTTAATTAAAACTTTTTATTTGCAAAACATATGTATGGGTAATTCTTCAACACTGACCCTTACAAAGCTCTCCATTACAAATTTTTACTCCTTAGTCTCTACCCCTCCCCCAGATGGCAGGAAATCCACTACATGTTAATTATGTTAAAATACTTGACTCATCGAATATATGTATACATATTTCCACACTTATCATTTTTGTGCAAGAAAAATCATATCTACAAGAAAAAATCAGAGAAACACAATGCAAGCAAACATCAATAGAGAGCATGAAAATGTTATGTTGTAGTCCACATTCATATCCCTCTCTCTGGGTGAATATGGCTTTTCTTCACTGAACAATTGGAACTGCTTTGAAACATTTCATTGTTGAAGAGAGCCATGTCCATCAGAATTGATCATCATGTAATACTGTCGTTGCTGTGTATGATGATCTCCTGGTTCTGCTCGTTTCACTCAGCATCAGTCCATGCAAGTCTCTCCAGGCCTCTCTGAAATC
>JAJPUD010005498.1:20588-82450 GCA_023553655.1 Myrmecobius fasciatus | reverse complement strand
TGAAGGGCAGTACAATAAATGCCTCTCAGAGCCTTCCTTTATATATGGCTCAGAACTTTCCACCGAAAGGCTCATTTTCCATCAGTTGAATTATGTCCCCATTCCAGGTTTTTTGGCTCCCTTGTGCTCAGAATGGTGCCTGCCATGTACAAGATACCTGTCTATGACCTTTTGTAATTACTCCTAAAAGAATTTTTTTTTCTCTCTCTTTCTCTTGGATTTAATTGGTGATATACAGAAAAGCTAATGGTTTTTGCGGGCTTCTTTTATATCCTATCTCTATGTGTAAATGATTTAAATATTTAGGTTTTAATTAAATCTTTGCAGTTTTTTAAAGCACTATAGCATCCACAAAAAGCAGCAATTCCTGAGGGTGGGTTGACTATATACATTCTTTTAACACCGTCTTCTTGCTCTATTGCATATAATTAGTTTTTGTAGAACTATATCAAATACTAATGGATATCTTTGCTTCATCTTTGATGTCAATGGAGATCACTAATTATGGATTACAGATGTTTGTTCTTTAAATAAGATTCTATGTGCTGTATCAAGAAACAGTCCCTTTATATGTGTCTTTAAAAAGTTTTTAAACAAAAATGAATGCTGTTTCTTAAAAAGCTTTTTCTAGATCTATTATATAATTATATGGCTTTCTTGGTTTTGTTAATATAGTCTTTTATGTTCATAATTTTCACAATGTTAAATCAAGCCTACATTTTCTGATTTAAATCCAACCTGGTGCTATTGTACAATCTTTTAAAATATGTCCTGGTGGCATCTTTGCTGATATTTTACTCAAGCTTTTTACAATGAGACTCATTAGGAATATTAGGTTATAATTTTCTTTCTCTGATGTATCTGTCCACATTAATCTGACAGAAAGAATTTGATAGGCTCTTTATTTTCACAAATAATTTATGTAATAGTGGAACAACTTGTTCTTTGAATAAACATTAAGATTCATTTTTATGGCTTGTACAAGTTATTTTTCTGAATTGGGTTATTTAAATGCTCTATCCCTTGTTCTACCAAATTGGGTATTTTACATTTCTTTAAATATTTATCTATTTATTAATTTTGTTGCTATATAATTAGGCAAAATACTTTCTAATAATGCCTTATTATTTCTTCTTTCTTTGTGAATAGTTTTTCATTTTTTCAATACAGATAATTTGGTCTTTTGCTCTTTAAAAAGGAAATAGAATTTGAATCTAGGCCTTCCTCACCAATTCTAATACTACTTACTATATTATGCTGTCTTCCATGAAATGACATTGTCATGAAAAAGTAAGCTTGGCTAGAACTTGTTTTATCGCAGGTAAAGAGCCATTTATATTTATCAAGCAACAAGTTAACCAATATTATAACCTGTATAAAAATGGATCACAAATTCTTGATGCTCATTTTATTTTGCCTGGGGGGAGGGGGAGGAGGAAGCCCAATTGTACTTCCAAGTAGTCATCCTTTAAAATTAGATCAAAAGTGACCCAGGAGCATTTGGATCTGTATGGAATATAGGCCCCAGAGGTAGAGTGGCTCAGTAAGCACTGCTGAAGACTGGGGGCAAAATTCTAGACTGCTCCAATTCAGAGCTCCACCAACAGTGCATCTGTGTATGCCTGTTTTCACACAGCCTCTTTTCCTTTTTGGTCAACTCTTGTCCATCTGATGACTATGAAAAGGAACTGCAGAGATGTTTTGTTTGCATTTCTCTATTTTTAAATGATTTTGAACATTTAGAAATTGCCTTGTTTGGCAGTTATCTGAGTAAGAAATTCAAGCTAGCAATAGTTTTATGAAAAAATCCTCTCTCACTAATAATTGGAAAAATTCAATTTAAAAGAACTCTAAGGAACCACCTCACACTCATCAGATTGATAGAAAAAAAAATGATAAATACTGGAAGAGATGCAGGAAAACAAGGACACTAATGCACTGTTGGTAGAATCATATACTAGTTCAACAATTCTGCAGAGTAATTTGGAACTACACATACTCTCTGACCCTACTAGATCTGTATCCCAAAGGGATTTTAAAAAAAAAAAAAAAAAAAAGGAAAAGGACCTTTATGTATAAGAATGTTCATACAATATTGAACTACTTGCTATCTAGGGGAAGGGATAGGGGAAAAGGAGGGAGAGAAAATATGGAACATAAGGTTTTGCAAGGGTGAATGTTGAAAACTATCATTGCATATATTTGAAAATAAAAAGCAGTAATGATAAAAAAAAATAAACACCATAAATTTAAAAAAATGGTTATAGAAGTTCTGTTTTGTGGTAACAAAGAACTGGAAACTAGGGATACTGGAGAAAGACTAAACAAGTTGTAGTATATGATTATGAGGTAATACAATTATGCTATAAGAAATGAAGGGGATTATGTCAGAAAAAACTGGGAAGACTGGTATGAACTGATACAATGTGAAGTGGACAGGACTAGAACAATTCACAAAATAATAGCAATATTGTAAAAATAAAGACTTAGCAACTCTGACCAACAAAATGAGTCACCATACTTCTAAAAAACTCATAATAAAAAATGCAGTCCATCCCCATTAAGAAAACTGGCAAACTGAGTACAAATTGAAGCAGTTTTTTTTTTACTTTTGGAATATAGCTAATGAGGAAATTTGCTTTTCATGGCTTCACATTAGTAATGAGCTTTGTCTTCCTCAACTTCTCAACGAGTGGGGAGAAGGAAAAAAAAATCTGGTATTGAAAATAAAATTGAATTTTCAAAAACTTTTTTCATCTTTTCTAGTTTTTTTGAGTGAGGAATAGTATTCCTATTAACTAGAGTTTTACAGATGTTCTACAGAACAATTTGGAACTATGTCCAAAATGCTTTAAACTGGGCATACCCTATGACCCAGCAAAATACCCCTCGTAGGTCTGTATCCCAAAGAGATCAAAAAAAAAAAGGAGGAAAAGGACCTATATGTATAAAAGGTTCATAGAATACTGAATTATTTGCTGTCTAAGGTAAGGGGTATGTAGCAGCTAGATATAAAATGGAAAGAAAGGTGGTACTAGAGACAAAAATCTGTGTTCCAATCTGGCTTCAAGATACTTACTTGTTATGTATGTCTGGACACTTCACTTAGCAGGTTTGTCTCTTTCTCATCTGTAAAATGGGAATAATAATAGCCCCTAAGTGCCAGGGTTGTTGCATCAAATGAGATAATATTTGTAAAGTGCTTTGCAAACCTTAAAACATTATATAAATGCTAGCTATTGTTAGGACTGCCTTAGAAGGCTCAGTATAGATGACTGGACATCTCGGGGAGGATGGGCAGTGTCTGGGGGTGGGTTTGAGAGCCACAGCCAAGCCCAGTGGATATGAATAGAATCAACCCATCAATAAATATTTACTGCACACTTCTAAATACCGGTTTAAGCGCTGAGGATACAAAAAGAAGGGCTAGTAGGGAAGACAAACAAACTATATGCAGGATAAACAAGAAATTTTTGGGAAACGGAAGGGAGCGTGGGGAATGCAAAGGTACAGTTGGAGGCTGGGGAGCCTCCGCCAGTTCCTAGCTGATGGCCCCAATACTGCCTGAGGCCCCGTTGGGAAGTTCCAATTTAGCTTGGGACGATGACTAAATGACTGTGGGTTACAGTGAGGATTAAACGAGATAGTATCGGTAAAGTGCTTGGCAAAATGCCAGGCTATGTAGATTCGCATTATTATAAGGATTATGGAAGGGGGCAAGCTGAGGAAACTGAGGCAGTCTGGGAGAAGGGCTCGGGAGGTCCCCTGAGGGGGAAGTGGGTGAATTCACAGGCCTCTGATCTGGTTCAGTTCTCAGATTTAAGGCTGGCTGGGCTTGGGAGGGCGCCCAATGCACCCTTCTCATTCGGGCTACTTATGGGATGGTTCCAGGGTCATTTAAATAAGATTATAAGATATGATTGTAAAAATGCGTGCGGGGTACGCATTAGGTGTCTAATAAATACCCCTTCCTTCCCTCACCCAGGTAGTCAGCCAAAGAGGTGGGCTTGGAACGCTGGGGAAGGAACCAGAGCGACTTTGGGGCGAGGAGAGGGCGTAGGGGGCTGTGACGGGGCCCCAGTTCTAGATGCCCGACCTCTCTCTCCTCCAGAACCTGAGATGCCGCCCCCGCAAGCTCTTTCTCATCGTTCGCCCTTCCCCATTGCTGAACTCAAGACCTACCTAGATCCAGAGCTCCCGAGGACGGCCAAAGACTCTCGGGCCCAAGGTATGAAAGCTTCGGTCACTCCAGCCAGCGCCTCCCCAGCAGCGTGCACAGCAGGTATGATGGAGAGCGCATGCGCTGACAGAACGGCTTCCTCACGTGGCGCGCCTTTCCCGGAAAGACTGCAACTCCCAGAATGCCGAGAGACTCCGCCTGTGGGGCGTGTTCTTCCCCCCTAAACGTCATTTTGCAAGTAGGCTGGTCTGGCGGAGTAAAAGAGCCTGAAGTTAGTCCTATTTATTTTTCCTGCATATTTCCCCGGGGGAGAAGCTGCAGAAGATAAAAATTAGTTATGTCTGCCCTAATCAAGAAAGTGATCAGCACAGCGAAAGCACCAGGCGCAATCGGACCCTACAGGTAACGGCACGTGTAAGAATGGGCTTGTGTGTGCTCCATAGGAGTGGTTAGAGCTGAAAGAGACTAGAAGTCGTCTAACCCCTTTTACAGAGGAGGAATCTGAGACCGTCTCTTGGTGACGTAGCTGGAGTTGTGATACAAGTCTCTTGCTGGCCAACATGATCTTGTTTGTGGTATGAGATATAGAGAATAATTTTAAACCTGCTCAATAAATGACTAAGAAGGCATAGTCTCTGAAAATCCTGATTATATTACTATTAAAGGATTTTGCATGCTATTAATGTGTTTCATGCATTGAGAAAAAATAAAAAAGGTACTAATACTCCTATACTTCTTACTCTAGTATCACCATATATCACCATCATGGATTGTTGTGCTGGCTAGCTGCTGGTTATTAGGTAATTCAGTTTCATAGAACATTAGGGCTAACAGGTAACTTATAAATCATCCTGGATGAGACACACGTGAAAACTGAGGCCGGAAAGGAATTTACCAAAAGGAACCAGAAATCCGATCTGGGTATTTCTTCAAGTCCAAGGCGTCTCTCACAGAAGTATAAACTTTGACCCACTTTCCTTTTGTGTCTCTTTTTTAAGGCAAGGGTTCTTAATCTTTTTTGAGTGTCAGACCTTTTTATCAGTTTGCTGAAACCAACAGACCTTTTTTTAGAGTAATATGTTTTTTTTAATAATTGAAAGAAATGCGAAATTTTAGTTAGAGTTTAATGTGGTAAAAAGATGTGATTTTTCCCCCCCATACGAGTTCACAGATTCCCAAAAATCTATCCAGAATCAGAACCCCTTGGAGTTTGCCTTAGGCTTTTCCAAGCCACTACTAGAACGGTTCTTTGCAAACTTGAGCAGATCTCTTTGGGAAAACTGCTACAGGTGAAGCAAGGCAATCAGAGTGACAAGTTTGGGAAGGTTAGTAAATGTAGTAGAACAGTTAGTAAATGTAGTAGAAAATTTAAATGTTTTCTTTTGTTTGTTAAAGAAAAATGAAAGAATTCATCCTTTAACAAACCTTAAATGCCTGAATATGAGGGACTGTGCTAGGATCTTAAAAATTTTAAAAACTTGCAGACATGTGGTCCCACTCCTACAGATCTTTTATCTATAATTATATAGATAATTTCTGTAAATATATTGATAATTATAGTGATGAATCAGATATTATAATTATTGTTCTCATCACCAGGAGTTGCTAACTATAAATGACTGAATTTTCAGTTGGCCACTGCAATTTATGAAACCACTAAGATGTTGAGGCAGCACTGATTTTCCTTTATGGAAAAATCCATACTGCTTTAATGAATCTTTTGACATAATACATAAGTAGCTAGCATTCATATAGTGCTTTACATGTTATCTCATTTGATAGAAATCACTTAACTATTACTATATTTATCAGGCTACACCAGCCAATATTCATTCTTGAATTTTTTTAACAGTATATTTCAAATATCAAAACAAGTTATCAAGTCACTCTTTTCATATGGAATCCAGAACCGGGTTCTTTTGTCACTCATATTCCTCTTTTATGTCATCTTATGTTTACTATAGTAAGCCTTCAGGGCTTCTTAAATCCTTTCCATCCACAGTCTTTCACCTGAGAAATTTTCATATGACTTTGGTTGTGTAGGTATATATAAAATAGATATATGCAAATAAAGCATTTACTGATAATAAATCATAATTTTGTGACCCCTACATTGTTGAGACCCCATGTGGGGTTGCGAACCACAGTTTAAGAAACTGGGTATTATGTCATATTTTGGAACTTAATCTAATTCCAAAAACTTTGTAAGAGAATTTGGGTTTGGAATATGATCCACTACATTGATATATTGCTAATAAGAAAAATAATTCAAATGCACCTACATGTGGTGACCAAGAACTAACAGTTTATGTTTACTGTTACAGACTAGGTAGACTGCTGAAGCACTGATTCACTTCTGAGCCATTTAAGGTTACTTGTTCAAATCAATTATTAACCAACTCCCAATTTTTTTTGAGTTTCCCTGTTGTATTATTTCTCTTCACCCATAATCCAGCAATGCTGGCCTACTTGGTATTCCTTATAGCTCTTCTTTTGTTCTAGCTTCACTGCCCATCCTCAACCAGTGCTGTAGTTGAGGGCTAAGCTTAGAGTCAGGAAGACCCAAGTAAATGCTATCATATTTAACTACTAGCTGTATGATTCTGGGCAAGTTACTGGACTCTCTCAGCCTGTTTCATTATCTCTAAAATAGGGTGTGGGTCTCCTTGTCCTTCCTCCATATCCCCCTTAAACTTTTCCCTAGCTTCCTTATAGATTCAGGTCAAATCTCACTTAAAGCAGGAAGCCTATTTCCCATCCCCATCACTTCCTTCTGGGTTTATCTTTTTTTTTTTCCCTGAGGCAATTGGGGTTAAGTGACTTGCCCAGCGTCACACGGCTAGGAAGTATTAAGTGTCTGAGACCACATTTGAACTCAGATCCTCCTGATTTCAGGGCTGGTGCTCTATCTACTCCACCACCTAGCTGCCCCTGCATTTATCTTCCATTTACACTGTGTCCATCTTGCAAGTATGTGGTTATTTGCATGTTGGGTCTCCTTAACACAATATGGGGCACATATTAATTACTTAATCAGTTTGTTTACTGATCTGGAATAGATATAGCTCAACTGCTAAACGAAGTTTTATAAATTTTTTTAAAAGTAGTAAGATTTGGTCCTAGGGCTTAATCAAATAGCAGTCACTGAGATTTCTTATCAGTTCCCTGGAAATGTCTTCAGCTGGATGTCTTGTGAAAGTAAGCTCACTAAAACATCTTTTCACCTACCCCATTTCCTACAAATTAAAAACAAAAATGGAGAGCAGAATAATGCTATTGTACTATACTGAATTGCTCCAAAAAAAATGTAATTGGTAATTTAACAACAATACCTGGGTCAACAAGCATTAAGGGCCTGGTTTATGCCAGGCATTGTGCTAGGTACTTAATGTAACATTTAACCAACACTTTTTAAAGGAGTCTCACAACTGCCAGTGATTTTTAGGATAAGTCTAATGGGAAAGCTGGGGCAAAGATTTTTCTCATTTCAAAGATGGGAAAACACATAAAGAAATTAAATGATTTGCCCAAAGTCATAAAGTAAGTTAAAGTCATTCTAACTTTTGTCCTGCCATTGGATTTTAATCACTCTGGAAGAGAGTGAGACTGAGGACTTTGTGCAATTCGACTTCATTTAAATCCAGTTCTCTTTTTTTTCTTTATTAAAGCTTTTTATTTTTCAAAACATATGCATGGATAATTCTTCAACATTAACCCTTACAGAACCTTGTGTTCCAATTTTTCCCCCTCTTCCCTCCCCTCTCCCAGATGGCAAATAGTCCAATATATGTTAAACATGGTAGAAATTAAATCCAATTCTCAAGCAAGTCAAAACATCAAAATGTAACAGATTGATTATCTGCTGGTGGAGTGTTTTGCACTCTCAATGAATAAACTGCAGTTGTCCCTATCTCTTTGTATTCTGTGTAAAAGAATTCCCACAATACCACTGAAGCATTAGAAATAATTTTAAAGATGTTTTATCGAACTCTAACAAGCACTTTATTCCTTGTACATGACCATTTATCAGAGTCAGCTAAATCCATTCCCTAAATGTTATACCTAACAGGACTTGACCAGATATATTTGCTTTGAGCAGATCTGTCTTATTACCTAATTGTCATCATTGCCTGGCTCATAGTAGGCACTTAATAAATGCTGGCTTATTTAATCAGTTGTTTCATAGCTTGAAGTTTATATTTCTGACATGATGTAATTACCACCCTACCACTATACTAAGTATATAAAACCTTTTAAATGTCATCAATCTCATATAGAGAATTCTGCTGATAGTACTTTTAGTGTTTCACTGAGAAACTAGCTGCTATCCCTTTTCCTGCTCTCTCTTTGCAAAACTGACTTGTGGTGTGTATTCAACATTGAAAGAATCATACTCCATATAGCTAATGTGCTCAACTTCCACATTAAATATTGTGGAATAAATTTTAAATATTGTCTTCTTATTCATTGATTTTCACTTGATTTATTGTTCATTGATTCATCATTTTCTGTTGATCTACTGTATAGATCTGGAAATGATGTGTGGATTATGTATCAATTATTGATATTGTTCTCAATTTATTTTCATTATCATCCTGTAGAGTTCCCTATTCAGTACTTTGTCTGCTCTGGTGACAGGATGAAATTTCTCCGTGAATGTGGAGACTCCAAGTACTCTACCAAAAGGAGAAAACTAAAATATTAAGCTTTTAGTGTGACTAAATTAGGAATCCTACACAAGAGTAATAGGTTGATATTTATAAATGTTAGGAAGAGAATCTTTGAAAGAAAATCCCTAATGATTTGTTAAGCTTACCATCTTTAAAATGCATAGTATATGGATGTGACATAAAAAGAATAGTAAAAAAAAAAGATGATTAGAATCAAGGAATGCTTCTTTATAAAATGAAATCTCGGCACTATATTTCTTAGTGTTAGAAATAATAAAATACTGAATTTGGTGTAGCTCTGATTTTATTGGCATGGGTACTTATTTTATGGATAAAATTTATCATCTTCCCCTGTCCTCCATGCAGCTGTTTCATAATTGACTAAATTAAGTGGGAAGCTCTAAATAGTAAAATGAAAAAGAATAAAGTGGAAAGAAGTTGCATGGTGAATGGATGAAACAATTATGTAGGGTACAGAAATGCAAGACACAGTCTACTTGGAGCCAGAATTAGGGTCCAGTATAAAAGTAAGCTAAAGAGCAAGAAGTTGAAACTGGAAGAGACAGAGGGGAGAAAGGAGAGCTGTGAGGATCTTATCTAAAGAAATTAGTAAGAATAAGGGCGAAAACAACAAATTTATGTAGCATCTACTAAATATTGTACAAAATATGGGGGAGCAACAGTTTAGATAAGAGATGGTTTTGCTGTCAGTGAACTTAAAGTTAAATAAGAAATGAGATACATAAGTATAAAATGTTACATGAGTACACACAAAAATATGTGAAGGCTAATAGAGAAGGTAGAGAAAGGTCTCATTTAAGATTGACTGTGAAAGCCTGGGAGAAAATTCAGCCAGCTTGGGAAAGGGAGGTGCACACACATGGAATGGAACAATATGAAACAAGGTTCAAAAAGACAGTTGCCTTAGATTGTGGCAGGCCTTCAGTATCAGGCAGAAGAACTTGACTTTTGTTCACCAAATACCTGGAATGCACTCCTTCCTCACCTCTGTGTTCTGGCTCAACAGAAAGAGGCCCATGAACTTTTACAAACTAGCCACTACTCTGAGGCAAACAGTCAGCAAAGGGAAGCTTGCTATAGCAGCTAAGTGATCTGGGGGGGAGGGGGAGAGGTGTGGTACACTTTGGGGAGACAAGAAAATCTGCCAACGGCACCTGCTCAGCTGCTATTGTAAGTGACCCACTCAGTCCATGCTGAAACAGAAGTTGAGTCTGCACCAACATGGGAGAGGACAAAGGGGAAACTTTCATTTGGTTTCTCTTTTTCCCCAAAACCTTCCTTTCTTCCTAATTTTATTATTTCTTTAAAGGATTCTATCATCCTTCTAGTCATCTAGATTTACCAAATCAGTCATCCTTGATTCCCCTTCTTCTTCCTTGCCATCCCACACTCCCCCCATCCAATTCGTTGCCAAGATATTAATTCTACTCCCACACTTTTTTCTTCATTCACATGGTCACTATACTAATTAAGATCCTTATAACCTTTGTGCTGGATTCTTCTAATTGCCAATAATTGGTCTCTCCATTCTCCATTCCATCTTCCACATAGCTACAAAAGTGATCTTCCTAAAGCAAAAATCTGACTATTTTACTCCTCTGCTTATGAGGTTTCCATTTTTCCCTTTGTCTCTGAAATAAAATATCTTCATTTTCCACTAGGCTGCACTTATTTTTGACATTTTTTGGCTGTTCCACCATGCTCTTGCAAGGTTCAATGAACCTTGTTTCTTCACATCTCTTTAGTTACCCTCTGCCCTTCTAAGTGAAGGATGGAGCCATAAACTACCCTTTCATTTCATGAAACTTAAAAACATCTGCTCATACAAAATTAATGCACTGAGGATAAGAAAGGAAGTGCTAAAATGGGAAAACATCTTTGTTATATTTCTCTGTTAAAGGTTTAGTATCTAAGGTATGTGAGCAACATACATATATACATATTCCTTAATAGATAGGTGAATGGATAAAGGATATGAACACTTCTCCAAAGAAGGATTTAAAAATATTCATAATCACGTGAATTCTCTAGATCACTAAGAGAAATGCAAATCAAAACAACTCTGAGGTTTCATCTTATACCTGCAAACTAGCAAAAATGATTTTAAAATGGCAAATCAATATTGGAGGGATTATGGAATGATAGGCACACTAATTAGTAGAATTATGTAATGGTACAATCATTTTGGAAAGAAATATGGAATTATGAAAATAAAATGATTAAAATAGCCATGCCCTTTAAGCCAGAGATTCCGTTCCTGACTTTATACCCCAAAAAAATAATTGATAATAAGAAAGTCCCCATATATAGCAAAATATTTATAGCCGCACTTAAAGTAGATGTCCTTCAATTGGGGGATGGCTAAACAAATTGTGGTACATGAATGTAATGTAATATGCTACAAAAAATAATGTATATTATTTGTATAGATAATGATAGAAAGATCTTTATGAATTGAAAAGAAAGTAAGCAGAGCCAAGAAGACAATATATACAACAACAATGTAAGTAGGAAGATCAACTACAAACTAAAATATAAAAAGTGAAAATAATGAAATTAGAAAAATCAAGCAGGACTCAAATGAAGAAATATGAGAAAATACTTTCAACCCATCCCTTCAAGAATGTGTTTGGTTGTTGTTACTGTTTTTGTTGTTTTTAACTTTTTCAATGTATCAATCTGTTAGGTTTTTTTTTTTTCCTTCTCTAAAAATTACTATTATATGGGATGGCTCTCTAGGAAGAGGAAGGATTCTTTGAATAATGATAGTGCAAAAACAGAAGATATCAACAAAAATTTATTTTTAAAAAGAATCATTTGACAGGAAGAAATAATGACAAATGTTGGAGGGGATTCAGGAAAACTGGGACACTAATATATTGTTGGTGAAGTTGTGAAGTGATTCAACCATTCTGGAGAGCAATTTGGAACTATACCCAAAGGGCTATCAAAATGTGCAAACCCTTTGACACAGCAGTGTTTCTACTGGGCTTATATCCCAAAGAGATCTTAAAGGAGGAAAAGGGACCCACATGTGCAAAAATGTTTGTGGCAGCCCTTTTTGTAGTGGCTAGAAACTGGAAACTGAATAGATGCCCATCAATTGGAGAGTTGCTGAATAAGTTATGGTATATAAATGTTATGGAATATTATTGTTCTATAAGAAACGATCAGCAGGGTGATTTCAAGGAGAGCTAGCGAGACTTAAATGAACTAATGTTAAGTGAAATGAGTAGAAGAACCAAGAGAACATTGTACACATTGACAAGAAGATTGTGATGATCAATTCTGATGGACATGGCTCCCTTCAACAATGAGGTGATTCAAACTAGTTCCAGTGATCTTGTGATGATGAGAACCATCTACATTCAGAGTAGTGGGAACTGAGTGTGGATCACAACATAGCATTTTCATTCTTTTTGTTGTTGTTTGCTTACATTTTGTTTTCTTTCTCATTTTTTTTTCCTTTTTTTATTTGATTTTTCTGGTGCAGCAAGATAATTGTATAAATATGTATGCGTATATTGGATTTAACATATATTTTTACCATGTTCTATGTATATTGGATTACTTGCCATGTAGGGGAGGAGAGGGGGGGAAGGCGGAGAAAAATTGGAAAAGGAGGTTTGGCAAGGGTTATTTTATTTATTTTATTTTATTTATTTTTGCTGAGGCAGTTGGGGTTAAGTGACTTGCCCAGGGTCACACAGCTAGAAAGTGTCTGAGACCAGATTTGAATTCAGGTCCTCCTGACTTCAGAGCTGGTGCTCTATTCAGTACACTACCTAGCTGCCCCTGCAAGGGTTAATGTTGAAAAATTATCCATGTATATGTTTTGAAAAATTAAAAGTTTTAATTAAAAAAAGAATCATTAAAAAAAAAAAAGAAAATTCTAATTAGTTTATATTTGTATTCTGGTTATGTTGTGTCCCAGCTCAGGACTGCCTGTCCAGGAAAAAGCCAAATGGGTAAAAGAACATTCTGGCCTTGGCATAGAATGGAGAGGGTGTTGTCACTAATTAACCAATCAGCACTTTTCAGAAAATCTGAGATAAATCTGAGAGAGTGTAACAACTTACTATTATTGCACTAGTTATTGATTTCTAACTGTGCATAGGTGGTTATTTTGATGTTAAAACTTTTTAAATTATTAACAGTTTTAATAAATTATATTTTTGGAAATGGTCTTGAGCTGAAAGACAAAATATACTTCTGGTTAGTCATTATAGCCTGTGGTCTTGGAATAGTTCATCCAATATCCTATTAATTCACCATTTTCATGGAGCTCTTATAATTAAGCACTGAAAACTTATGAAATGTTTCCCCAACAAAAAAAAAGTAGGGAAGAAATCTTCGAAATATTATCTAATTCCTCATTTTACATATAAGGAAACTGAAGCACTGAGAAATAAAATTGCTGTATTCATAGCAGAGCCAGGATTTACATCCAGGTTACTCTCACTCCAAATCTAATGTTCTTTCTAGTATATCATTATGTCAAAAAAGCTTTTTTAAAATAAAGTATGGAGGATAGAAACATATAAGACTAAATTACATTTAGCATAAGATTTAACTATTCTTTTACATGTAAGACATGTAAGAGATATTTGGTAAATATTAGGTCTTGCTGATGGTATTCAACCTTAGAGAAGTTTACAAATTAACAGGTTAACAGTTATCTATTTGTAGGCCAAGGTGAATCATGAAGAGTGTTCATTTTGTAATAAACAGGTTATAATTAACTGGCTTCCTAAGCTTTCTAAGTATTTTTTAATCATACCCATTTTTGTTTTCAAATACCTGTGCTATAAGCCGTAGGATATCTGCTAGAGAGATTTTTTGCTTATAACAAATTCAGGAAAAGGAAATAAGAATATTCTGAATAAAACAAGTTCAAACTAATTACTACATCTATTAAATTACTTATGTATCTGATTCCAGATGTAATATGATATCAGAATTTTCTCTTCTTAGTTAACTATGTAAGCAACCATCAAATTTATCTCAAAATATAGGGATTCTTTAAATTTTTATAACTGTTCAAAAAGCACTAACACAGTTTTCTCTTTTTTACCTATAGCTTTTCTTATATTATTATAGCTTTTTTATTAATTATGACTCTCCAGCATTTTTGTTATTAAAAACACAAAAATGTAATGTTCTGTTAATTGAAAGTTCATTGGCCATTCCAATCTTTGTTCCCACTAGCTATAAATAACAATTTATCTTCAACTATTTGGGGGGGGAAACATAATAATACAGTAAAAATATAATGAGTATCCCTGTGTGGTGAAAACTATACACTTATTTAGTAAACATTCAGAATTTGATTTAACGTCTAAAATTTGATCATTTCCATTACAGTCAAGCAGTGCTGGTAGACAAAACCATGTATATCTCAGGACAACTAGGCATGGATCCTGCAAGTGGACAGCTTGTGTCAGGAGGGGTAGCAGAGGAGGCAAAACAGGTAAGTGACTTTTTATATTTGATTTTTCTTTTCCTTTTTAATATTGAGCAATTCATAATCAGTCTCAGTGATATAATCTTAGGTATTCTTAGCTGATATTGGCTCAGTTCTTTCACTAAAGACCTGCTCCTTGTGTCAAGAAAGTGATTTGAGTTTGCAGTGCTATGCCAGAGGAGACCAAGTTGTGGCAAGTCAAAACAGACAGGAAAAACTTTGAGTGAAAGATGTGGATGTCTATCTAAAAACTAGCTTATATAGATTCAGAGCAGTACATCATCAAAGAAATGACTCAAGGCCTAGTGAAAATTTATGAATGTAGTAAAAATTTTTGCAGTGAGAGACTTGTTCAGTACAAATCTCTAATAAGGAGCCAAACATCTAACAAGACATAAAAGGATGTTGCCTCTCATTGGTTTGCAGTAAGCTATTAAATGGGATGCCCATAACCATTTGCAAAAAAGTGGCTTGGAAAGAGTCTGAAGTTCAGACTAAGTACCATATAAAGTCCTTGAATGGCAGGTTAATAAAAGATCATAGATTTAAGTTAATGATAGCTTATGTATGGTATCAACACCTTAAACCTTTCTCCCTTGTATTATAGGCACTTATAAACATGGGGGAAATTCTGAAAGCTGGTGGCTGTGATTACACTAATGGTGAGTTAACTAATATCACTTTATAAGTGTGGAATAACTATTAGACGTGCTTCTGGAACAGAAAACTAGGAATTACATATAAGGAGGCTGAATAACTGTTGAAAAATCTAGTTTTAGACATTACTGATTTAGATCTACCTCTGGGGATTCCAGTCCACCTTGATGATGATCTTTTGTAGGTGAAAGACTTTTACTTTTCTTCTTTATAAAGTATCACTGATCCTAAATAGTAAATCTCAGGAACTTGAACTGTACTCTAAGCTTTCTTGTTTCAGTTTTGTTGTACCACTTAGTCTTTCATTGTGTTTCCCTCTTTTTCTGCTTATTTCAGACTTGCACTTCCTCATTTCTTTCTATTCCAAATATCACTAATTTCAGGTGATTAGAATATATTTCTAAAGTCTGTTTATAAAGATTATACAAATTTAATATCAAAACACCAGGATAAACTAATTAAAAGTGGATATTAATGGCACCTACTTTCAGACTAGGTGATATTTAAACTTTCCAAATTATTTTCTCAAGCTACAGTGATTTTTGAGTGTTTTCTCAAGGCCAGTGATCCTCTTATCACATTATCCACCTTCCTTGGAGCCTCCTTCTTTCCAGCTGACTTATAGTGCTCTGGATCAAATTTATTTGATCATTCTGCAATTCCCAGCTCAGATAATCAGAAAACTATCTGACTTAATGATGCACTCATGTATGTTCCAAATATAGTCTTAATTGTCATACCCTCCTGCCTTAAAGCAAAGGAGTATAAGAAAAGTAATGGCATGGTTCTTTCCAAAAATGTAATACAGCATCACCCTGAAAATATATAAGAATAAATTCATGTGTTAAAAGAATTTTCTAACAATTATTTAAGGTCCAGAAAAGAAAATGGGCTTCCTCACAAAATGTTAAGTTCCCTGTCTGCGATTCTTAACCAGGTGCTATTATTGGACTTTTCTTTTTTCTTTATATATCATTTTCTCCTCATATAAAATAATAATATTGTTTCATAATGTATAGTCTATTCATATTTTAATATAAGAAGGGCATAAAATCTTATCTTGTTGCCAAAATAAATTTGAGGTTAGATTAACCATCTCATAATAACAATATGTCTTCTAGTGGTAAAGACAACTGTTTTTCTGGCTGACATAAATGACTTTAATGCTGTTAATGAAATCTACAAACAGTGTAAGTAACTTTTTTATTTTTCTTTTACATGCAGTAAAGTAATGGATTATGTTCACTTATTAACATTTATTGACTAAGATATATTTAGCACACTTAATATATGGCCCCCAAAAGACAATCAGGAGAGTATTGATAACTACTATGCCAAACTATGTCTTTTTCATCTTTATAAATTCTTTTAAAAAGTATATATATATATATATATATATCAAGGGTATCCTTGATGAAAATATGAGAAGAGAACATGCAAGTTTTTGCAAACAGTTCTCTCAAGCAAACTTAAATGTTCATAATTTCAGTATTTTTAAAAAATACCCAAGAATATAGAATCTGCTATAATTGTTGATTACATAAATAAATACAAATACAATTGATTTGGCAGAAAAAAAAAATGTAGTCTTAAAGTTTCTCCAACAAGAAGTGTCTCATGAATGTGTTAAGATATTTGAGATTCCTTTGTAAATATAATTTCAGTGATAACTCACTTCAATAGTCCTCTAATTATTAACATCAAACAAGTCATAAAATAGGCAGATGTATCCTCCTCAAAGATATTTGACATTTTCATTTTGATGGGCACAAGGATCTCTGTGGAAGATTTCCATATAGAAGGTTGAGGTCCTGTTTCAAATGATATGATGCTGATTGCATTGAACCCTATGACATTAGAGGGATTTCTCATTGCACTTCATAAATATTCAAGATATCAGTCTAACAATCCACATAGGAAAAACTAAATTGATGAATGATGCCTATAAAATGCATTGGATAGCTAATCCATTGAGTTAGTGTATAAGCACGCAGACTGGTAATAGACACTGCATATGAAAAATAAGTTGGATGCAAAATTAACTATGAGAAGGAAGTACTCTGATTTATATTTAGAGAAACTATGTAGTAATACTTTTAATGATCCCAGGCTACTTTCCAGTGGGGGAAAAAAAATCTGTTAAACCATATGTTATCCTGGAGAAGCTCTATGAATATGAATCTTGAAATACTACAATCTCTGAAGAATCAAAGTTGCAGTGATCTAAAAGTCACTAGAGAGAGGCATGGTGAGCAGAAATTGGCTATAGCCAGTTGGCAATATTGACCCAAGAAGTGATTTAAGATTTACATTATGAAGTAAATGTATAGTTGGCAAGTGGGATGAGCTTGTCATTAACAAGAGCAAGGGATAACAAATAATCAGAGTGTAAATATAAAAATGCCTAAAAAAACACCTATAGGGGAAATAGAATAAGAAGGCATGGACAGGTTACCATCTGCACCAGTGGAATCTCAAATAAAATCAAAAATCCACTAAAATATTAAAGAATTAATAGTAAGCTAGAAGTCATTACAATCAAGGGAAAGGTGGTATATCACAGAAAGAGTAGATTTTGTCCGAGAAAAATTCTGCAACATGCACAACATGAATAGGGACTTTATATTGCTTGGAAATTCTTTTAATTCCTATTTTAACTCATTTGAACATACCGAATAAAGTTAATTCTTTTTTGATAATTATTTCAGTATTGTTATTACCACAAAAAACTTTCTAATTGCCTCTAAGATATATCTTTAAATTTGTGTTGAAGAAATTATTATATATTGATGTGTCCTTGATATTAGAAGAAAGAAAACAAATGTTTAAGTGCTTTCTGTGTGCCAGATTCTGCTAACCACTGGAGATGTAAATATAAGTTTAAAAAAAAAAAAAAAAAAGGACAATTCTTATCTTTAAGGAGCTTATATTCTAATGGAAGATATAGTGGTCAGTAAGACTTACTGAGTTTGCAGTACTAAGGGATACTTCCTAAGGATGGATCTGGAATTTAGAAGAGTGCTCAGGATTTGACATATAAAATTGGAAGTCATCTGCTTAGAGATACTGAGTGAGATTGCTAATACAAACATCTTGAAAAAGAAAGCTGAAGTTAGACTCTTAGAGAATATCCACTTTAACAGGTTGATCAGAAGATGAGACAAAAGAAAGAAATTAATTGAAAATTAATTATAATACTGTCATTGTTAGTAAAAATTGTTAAACAAGCCCAGCTGAATTTGTTAATTTTAATGGATGAAATTAGACCAGTTTCTAATGCAGTTCAATATTCGGGGACAAAAAAAATTTGATGATATGAATTACAAAGGGATCAAGGGATTTTAGAGCAGTGACTAGTGAAATATTAAAAGTTTTACACCATAGGGTAAAACTTGGTGAAGTCAAAGTAGAGATAAGATTAAAAGATTAGGGAGAATCCAAGGGATCAAAGCTCACTTCACAGGCAAAGGTTAGGTTTAGAATGAGAAAGATTTTTTTGTTTGTTTTTTAAAGGTTAGATACTGGCTAAGAGAGTAGAATTTCAAAGTTAAGCATTTTGGAGATAATGTGGTTCCATGAATTATTACTATGTTGTCTATAACTGAAGTGGGATACAAAAATAAGGTATTGCAGCTAAGAAACAGAGGTCAGGGTTTTATTTTTAAACTTTATGCTTTGTATTAGTTACGTATATAAATGTCTTATGTCCCCTCATTAAAGTATAAGCTCTTTAAGGAAAAGAACAATGCCTGATTGACCACTATATTCCAGAGTATCCAGCACAATGATTTGTATATAATAGTAACTCTTTTTTTTTTTTTTGAAGGAGAGAGGGGGAAGAATGCCAAAGTCAAAGTTGTTTCATTTTTTTAAAAAATCCCCAAGTTCAAAAATCACAAAAACATTTTTGATCAAGAGGTTGAAACTTTTAGGGTAGAAAAATATTGAATTATAGTAATCATTATGTGTGAAGTATTTTGTATAATGTAAAGTATATATTTGAAAAGCAGTCTTGTTTTCCCTGTGATATACTTAATAAGATTCTTGATATTTAACTGATTTTTTTTCTTAAACAATGTGCCCTAGAGATGTTTTTTATAATTGTTTTTAATCCAGATTTCAAGAGTAGTTTTCCAGCCAGAGCTGCTTACCAGGTTGCTGCTTTGCCCAAAGTAAGTTACTTTAAGATAACACATAATTTTAGATATTAATTTCTATATTATATTCTGAATATTCAACTAGCATTACTGGAAAATTTAAAAGAAAAGGACAATTCATGCCCTTTGTGGGAATATTATCTAGTTAAAGATATATAAAACACACAGAGAAAGAGGATTGGACTTGATTTCAAGGATATAGGGAACCCTTGGGGGGAGTAAAATGCCTCTCTACCAAAACATTTTAGCACCTCCGCATTTTAGGTCTTAGAGAATTATTATGTCATATGAATATTCCCATTATTCCCATATTCTCTGAACCAGTAATTCTCAAAAGTATGGTTCAGGGCCCTGAAAGCCTTTTTTGTGTTTGTGAGGTCAAAATTAAGACATCTTCATTTCTAGTAAGATAAATATCAATAGATTTAATCAAAAAACTAAAAGCTCTTTGGGGAGCCAGGTCTTCAAGTTTTAAGAGTTCTTTTTAAGGGTTCCTTAAACCAAAAAGGTTGAGAGCTGCTGTATCTTACTTTCTATAGGAATGATAATATCTATCTCGGTTGTGAAGAACAAATGAGATATTTAATACTTCAAAATGGTATTTTAATTTCAGTAAGGTATCACCTAATTAATGACACAGCTGGCACCAGAATAATCATTTAAACCTAAAATAGTAAACTATGTTTGCATAAAAGTGCTATCCAAATATAATAGATTCAGTCTCATTCCTAAGAGCTTTCATCTTCTTATGTGTCTTTGATTTTCAGAGTACATTTACTCTTCTGTCAATCTGGATGTATTTTACATGGTTCTGTCCTGGTTGATTTTTTTTTCTGTGCTTAGAATCACAATTTCATTTCTCTTTAAGAATGCTCTCTCTTCTCAGTGAGTTTACTTAAAACCATCTACAGTTTAACATTTCTTTTCTTTTTTTTATATATTTATGCATATATATAAATGTATATAAATACATTCTTAAACATACATATACATATTTATCTGTAATCATACACATATGTACACATATTGTTGTCCTTCATTTTCAAAGACGATCAAAATGGTATCACTATATCAGAATCAAGTTATAAGTGTGTCCAACTGTGGCTGATCAGACCAATACCAGCCTGGAATGCTCTTCTTTTTTTTTTTTTTTTTTTTATTAAAGCTTTTTATTTGCAAAACATATGTATGGGTAATTCTTCAGCATTGACCCTTACAAAGCTTTCTGTTACAAATTTTTCCCCCCTAATCCCTACCCCTCCCCTAGATGGCAGGATATCCACTACATGTTAATTATGTTAAAATACTTGACAAATCGAATATATGTATACATATTTCCACACATCATTGTTGTGCAAGAAAAATCATATCTACAAGAAAAAAAAATCAGAGAAAGGAAACACAATGCAAGCAAACATCAATAGAGAGCATGAAAATGTTATTAACATTTATTTTCTATTCATAGTTTTACTGCTTTCCTTTTTGTGACACATTAAGAATACTTGAATAACATTGTGTTTTGCTTTGGTTTGGTTTGGTTTTTTTAACTATGAACTCTATTTACTGGTACATAATCACCTATAAATTGTTTTCTTTTTCCCATAGGGAGGACGTGTTGAAATTGAAGCCATAGCTGTTGCAGGACTTGCTTCAAAATCCTGACTATAATTCATGCCCTCTACTGTTTTGGTTAGGATAAATGATTGTTGTTACTTCTATTTCTGGAAATTAGTGTGGGAAATTATGAGCCTTAATGAAATATTGTAGAGGACTTTGCATTATAGAAATGACATAATAGGTCAAAATGAATGTGAACTAAAGGATTTGCTGGAAAACACAATTACAATAAAACATTTACAGTACATACAACCATACTACTGAAAGTGAAAGGTAGGGTTTGGAAATTAAAGTATTTCTCTACAAAATTAAATAAAGGCAAAGAATAGAAAGAAAGGCAGGAAAAAGCTTTTCTCCAGAAATTGTATTTTATATCTGAAAGGGAAAAAATAATATGTATGGAATTAATTTCTACTAAATACATAATCTGAGAAATAGTTGACTGATATTCTTATAATTGACTAATTTTATAAGAAAAATTAATCAAAAAATCATTTTATACATTCTTTCAATTAATTTCATGTAATGCCAAGGATTTAAAAATGGCATTTCCCTCAAAAGATCATCAACTTCTTTTTAAAGAATTTCCACTGTTGGTCTAATTGAAATTCCAGAGGGTGTGGCAGAAGTTAATGAGAAGAAATAAGTCACAAAATAAGTAATGGACCAAAAATTTCTAAATGACAAAATATATTTTTTTTCTAATAGAAATAAAAGGAAAACATGCATATTTTTGTGTTTTAACGTTCATTTTAGAAATATCATTATTATGAAACAGAATTTTGGTATTAAAGGCTTCTATAAGGTTTCTTCATTATCCGTACTATTTACCAAATATATAATGACATTGTGCCAATGATTTAAAAAGCCAAGTAACAGGAGTGATTCTTTCTATACAAATTATGAAAGCTATCAAGATAAGTAGAAGGCAGATAATTTAAGAATTGGCAGAGAATAAGGCATTATCAATCAACAGACATTTATACTAAATATCTATGCGCTCCAAAATGTTGAGGATAAAAAAGACAGTCTTTGCCCTCAAGGAGCTTACAGTCTAGCTGGGAAAGAAAATATAGTTATATAGATATATACAAGATAATGTGGGGAAGGAAAGTGCTAATAACTAGGAAGAAATGGAAAGACTTCATAAAGGTGGGATCCTATCTAGGCCTTAAAGGAAACTTACAGAAGCTGAGAGGTTGAAAAAGGGGTGAATTTCAGTTACAGGTGGTTGCCGATAGAAAGGCACAGAACCAGAAGATAGGAGTGTTAGGTAGGGGAAACAGTAAAGTCCATTTGGCCAGACCATATTGTGCAAAAGAGGGAGGGATATGTAATAAGGCTAATAAAGTAGGTTGGGGTCAGGTTGTGAAAGGACTTTTAATATAAAACAGGAATTCATATTTGATTGTAGAGGTAAGAGGGAACCCCTAGAGTTTATTGAGCAGGGTAGTGACTTAATTAGATCTATAGTTTAGGAAACCACTTGGACAGCTGTGTGGAGAATGAACTGGAATGAGGAGGAAGTTGAGATAGAATGATTAAGGTATATATAATAATTAAGTATATATAAGGTATATAGGGAAGCTAGATGGCAGAATGGACAGAGCACAGGACACAGAGTTAGGAAGATCTGAATTCAAATGTGGCTTCAAGACCCTTATTATCTGTGTGTACCTGAGCAAGTCACTTAACCCTGTTTGCCTCAGTTTCTTCAAGTGTAAATGAGTTAGAAAAGGATGACAAATCACTTCAGTATCTTAGTAAGAACTCCAAGTAGGTCACAAATAAAACATGACTGCAATGACTGAATATGAGAATAAGACAGGATGATACTGAAGTTGTAAACTTGGATGATGAAAATGATGATGGTGGTGGTAGTGCCAAGATAAACAGAGAAGTCTGGAACATGGATATGTTTTAGGAAAGATAATGAATTGTTTTAGAAATGTTGAATTTGCTATGTCTTTGGGACATCTGGTTCAAAATTTTCAAGGCGTAGTTATTGACGTGTACCTGAAGCTCAGAAGGGAGAATAGGACTTCATATATAAGTCTGGCAGTCATCAGGATTGCGATGATAATTAAACTCATGAAAGCTAAATTGCTCAAATTAAAGAATATCAAGAGAGAGGACCCAGAGTGAAAATATTCAAGGATTCATTGATAAGTACTGCTACCAAACACACAAATATAAAGGGACATTCTAGCAATTGGTTTGTTATATCCCTGAAGTATAAGCTCCTGGTATTTAAAAATGACTGCTGAAAATCAGAAAAAATTTTCATAACACTAAAAGTCTCTACTTATATCAGCAAAAAAAAAGAAAAAAATGAATGTACAGTTGCTGAAAGGGAAAGATTTACATTTCAAAGATAAATTTGAACTTTTTTCAACCTTTTTTTAAAAAGTTAACATTTTTATTTACAGTTTTGAGTTTCAAATTCTATCAATCCCTCTCTGTCTCCCTCCTTGAAATGGTAAACAATTAGATGTAGGTTATACATGTGCAATTATACAAAACATTTTCATACTAATTATTTTGTTCAAGAAGACTCAAATAAAAAAATGAAAGTGAAAAATTTTGTTTTGAATTCAATTTGTATTCAATCAATATCATTTCTTTCTTTGAAGACAGATAATATGCTTCATCATTAGTCTTTGGGATTGTCTTGGTATTGCTGAGAATAACTCATTCATAATTCTTCATTAAACAGGATTGCTGTTACTATATACAACATTCTCCTGGTTCTGTTCATTTCACTCAGTGTCAGCCTGTAAGTCTTTCCAGGTTTTTCTGAAATCATCCTTCTTTTCCTGCTTGTTTTTCTGAAATCATCCTGCTTGTCATCCTTATGGGACAATATTTCATTTCAATCATATACCACCACAGCTTGTTTAGCCATTCCCCAATTGATGGGTATTCCTTTGATTTCCAATTCTTAATCATCACAAAAAAGAGCTGTGAGAAATATTTTTGTACAAATAGATTCTTTTCTCCTTTTTTGGATGTCTTTGATATATAAACCTAGCAATTGCTGGGTTAAAGGATATGCAAAGTTTTATAGCCTTTGGAGCATAGTTTCAAATTGCTCTCCAGAACAGTTGAAACAATTCACAAATGTTTTATTATATCAGTGTCACATCCTCTCCAACATCCAACATTTTCCTTTTTTGTCATATTAGTCATTCTAATAAGCATGAAAGTGGTATCTCAGAGTTGATTTTAATTTTCATTCCTCAACTCTGAGGTATCACCTCACACCTCTCAGATTGGCTAAGATGACAGGAAAAGATAATGCTGGGACACTAATGCATTGCTGGTGGAGTTGTGAAATGAATCATTTTACAGAACAATTTGGAACTATGTCCAAAGCACTATAAAACTGTTCATACCCTTTAATCCAGCAGTGCTGTTACTGTAACTATCCCAAAGAAATCATAATGGAGAGAAGAGGATCCACATGTGCAAAAATGTTCGTAGCAGTTCTTTTTGTGGTAGCAAAGAATTAGAAAAGGAGTAGATGCCCTTCAATTGGGGAATGGCTGAACAAGTTGTGGTATATGAAAGTAATGGAATAATATTGTTCTATAAAAATGATGAACAAGTTGATTTTAGAAAGGCCTGGAAAGATTTACACGAACTGATGCTGAGTGAAACAAGCAGAACCAGGAATACATTGTACACAATAATAGCAAGAATGTGCAATGATCAACTATGAAAAACTTGTTTTTTCTCAGTGGTTCAGTGATCCAAAGCAATTCCAATAGACTTTGGACTGAAAATGCCATCTGCATCCAGAAAAAAAAAGAGATTGAACATAAATCAACACATGCTATGTTCACTTCTTTTTTCTGTTTTTTTTCTCTCCCATGGTTTTTCCCTTTTGCTCTGGTTTTCCTCTCTCAACATGATTTATAAAGCAATGTGTATTAAAAATAAATAAATTTAATAGGAAAACACTTGCATTTCTCTAATCAAAAATTATATAAAGCATTTTAATATGATTACAGATAGCTTTGATTTGTATGAAAAGTGACTTAATATTTTGACCATTTATCAGTTGGAGAATGACTTGTATTTTTATAAATTTGATTCAGTTCTTTATATTTGAAAAATGAGGCCTCTATCAGAAATACTTGTTGAAGAAATTTATTCCATTTTCTGCTTTCCTTATAATTTGTTTGCATTGGTTTTGTTTGTGCATAAACTTTTTAATTTTATATAATCAAAATTATCTGGTTTACAATTTGGAATACCCTCTATATCTTCTTTGGTGCTAAATCCTTCCCTTTTCCATATTTAAAAAAAAAAAAGATAAACTTGTAAATAGGAAGCTGTTGGAGAGGAAGGAAGTTTACATATCAAAAATAGCAGAAAAGGAAAATATATTTCAGGTCAGGTTGCAAATAAATCAGCAAATAGTGCAGTTTCTCAGGCATTTAAAACTAGCCAAGTAATGTTTATCATAAGATTAATTAACCCCTTAATTGTAAATCATCTGGGTTAAATTATTGGATGTCTCAGCTAAATTCCACACTTAAAAGGAAAACCTCAGACAGTTAAATTAACTTGGTACAAATAAAATGGCTGTTTTGGAGCCAATAGAAAGCAAATTTAAAAATTTTGTGACAAGACAGAGCTGTACAGGGAGGATACCTTATATGAGCAATAACTATAGATAACATTTATATAGTGTTTTCAAGTTTACAAAGCATTTTACATATATTATTTGATTTAACCCTGACAGTAGTCCTGTTGAGTCAAGGATAACTGGTATGATTACCTTCATTTCACAAAAAAAAACATGAGAAAACAGACTCTAATTGATTTGCCCAGGGTCATACAACTCGTGTTTGAAAAAGATTAAACTTGTGTTCTTACTTCCAAATCCTACGCTCTATCCACTCTGCCACCTAGCTGCCTCTGACCCAGCAAAGAACCTGAGGAATGTCTGGACAGAAGAACCAGCAGAGAGAAGCATCACAAACTCAAAGACAAAAGTATCTAACAGGAGGAGAAAGTGATCCACAGTGTTGAATATCACCAAAAAAATGTCACAAAAGATGGATTTATAAAAAGCCATCAGATTTAGCAACTGGGAGATCAGTGATAAATTTGGGAGAGGCAATTGAATGGTGAGTCTGAAAACCAGACTGCAAAAATGTTGAGAAGTGACAGGAAAAGTGAAAACAAGAAAAATAAAAGTTTTTTTCAAAGAATTCAGCTGAGAAAGTGAGGAAAGACACAGGCTAATAACTTGCAAGAGCACTGGGCCTGGAGTCAGGAAGATGTGAATTCAGATCTATCTTCAGACACTTACTAATCTTGTGACCCCAGCCATATCACTTAATCTCTTTGCCTCAGTTTCCTCATCTGTAAAATGGCTTCAGATATAAGTTGTGTGACTTTGGACAAGTCATTTAACCCTGTTTGCTTCAATTTCCTCCCATGTAAAATGAGCCAGAGAAGAAAATGGTAAATCATTCTGGTATCTCTGCCAAGAAAACCCCAAATGGGATCACTGAAAAATGACTGAACAAATACATGCCTTGTATTACAATGTGAGCTCTTTGAGAACAAGGACCATGCTTTTGCCATTTCTTGTATCCATAGTGCTCATCACAGCATCTGGAGCATAGTTTATAATAAATGCTTGTTAATAATGATAACCCTGAGTTAAGGGGAGTATAGTGGATAAAGCATCAAGCCCAGAATCAGGAAGAGTTTAAATTCAGTTGTAGATTTAAACACTTAGCCTATGTGCCTCAAGTTCCTTATCTGTAAATGGGAATAATAACAGCACCTACCTCCCAGAATTGTTGTGAGAATTAAGTGATAATACGTATAAAGCACAGTACCTAGAATGTAGTAAGCAACATGTAAATGTTAGCTGTTACTATTGTTATTGCTGTTATAATAATTAAGACAGTGTGTTCTAGTACAGAGTTCTGGACTAGAAATTTGAGAACCTGCCATTCATTTTCTACTCCTCGTCCCAGAAAAAAGTCCAGTTTTCAAACACACTCAAGCCAAATTTGGGATTTGCTGGACTGAATTCTCTTGTGTATTCTTCTAATTCCACAGTCATCATCCACTAACTACGAATCCTCCTGACATCATGGAACTTCCAGCTACAACCCTGTAATCCCACCCTCATTTCTGCCTTCTTTAAATCCCATTCCCCTTTCAATCTGTCTCATACAAACTAATAGTTGAATTACATATTATCTCCCATTGTTTTTGAATTTATGTGCACGTTAGACAATTTTCCCAGAGTTTTCAAGTCCTGGGAAAGTAAAAAATACAAATAGGTAAATGAAAACACTTTCCATCTCTCCAACCATCAAAATTCAAAGATACACACACACACACACAAGGATCTCCTGGGGGTGACATGAGATCACAGTACATATAGTAGGAGGAGGGAGAAAACCAAAGGAAAATTTTGTCCTTAACAATTTTGTATAGGGCATAACAAGCAATTGCATAACTTAGGCCAGATATACCAATAAGTGGATCAGTGGATAAGTGTGCTGAACCCCCTCTTCCAGAGTTCAGATCTAGCCTTAGACACTTACTAACTGGGCCTGGAGTCAGGAAAATTCATCTTCCTGAGTTGAAATCTGGTTTCAGACACTCACTGTCTCTTAACCCTAATTGCTTCAGTTCCCTCATATGTAAAATGATCTGAAGAAGTTTCGGCAAACCATTCCAGTATCTTTGCTAAGAAAACGCTAGATGGGATCATAAAAAGTAAGACAACTGAAAAATCACTAAATACAAATGGCATTAAATATTTTAAGTGTACACAAGTTTGGCTACATGGGAATTCCCTGCATCAGTTGCTCCCAAAATCTGGGTTCGAGTTCTAACTCTGTTGCTTTCTTAAGAAAATATGTTACCTTTCTAGGTGCTTTTGGGTTTACAAAGCAGTAAAATGAAAGTGGGGTCCCTTCTAATTCTAAATAAATATATACTCCTATCAATTCTTAACTTTTGCTCCTGGCAAACTGAGGTTGAAGAACGCACTGGAATTGTAGCTTCATAGATTTAAAACTATACAGGACCTTAAGACATCATCTAATCCAACTTTACTTTAATAGACTAGGAAATAGAGCCCTCCACGCTAAGGAATTTGCCCCAGATCAAAGACAGTTAAGGATTTGAAACCTTATCCTCTACCTCCAAACCCAACGCTTCTTCCACGGTACCACACTTCTCAAGTGAGGAAAAGCTGCAATGGAATTCAGGGTGTGACGTGATCCTGCATAAATCCCAGAATCCCCCTGCCTCAAGTTCCTCATCTGTTAAAATAGACATCATCTACATAGCACCGACAACCACACATAGTGTCTGTGGCTCATAAAGCAAAGAACATGCACTTCGTGACGTTTAAAGCACTACATAAAGTTATTATTCTCTTTAGTTTTCGCTGCTTTGGGTGATGGGCCATCTGACTCCTTGGCTAAGAATTATTTGAGTTGTAGTTCATTAGTTCAGTCCCTGACCCCAAACATCATTGATCTTTAGTGCTAGTTTTGGACTAGAGAGCAGGATGGGAAAAGGGAAGATGAGTAGGGGGAGGGGGAAGACACCCGGCGCATGCCCAGTCTGTCCGCACATCTTTTTCCTAACCCCTCAGGGAAAGCGGTCACTTCACGCTTAACGCAGTTTCGTAGAACAACGATATACTATGCAGGCAATCTTTTTTGTTTTTTTTCTCTCCCATGATTTTCCCTTTTGTCTGATTTTCCTCTCCGAACATAATTTAAAAAGCAGTGTGTATTAAAAATAATTTAATTAGTACGAGCCCTAGGAGGACCTGAGTTCAAATATGATCTCAGACACTTAACATTCCCTAGCTGTGTGACCCTGGGCAAGTCACTTAACCTCAATTGCCTCAGCAAATAATAATAATAATAATAATAATAATAATAATAATAATTTAATTAATTCATTATGCAAGCAGGAGCTGGAAACTGACACTCCAGGCAATCTCTGCCTCATTAGAGCCGATCACCGCTAGGCAGTGCGCCATGGGTAAACTGCGGAAACTGGGACTACAATTCCCACAATGCCATGCGAGACATTTTCCAGTTGTCTGCCCTTTAACTGAGTCCGCTACATTTTCACAGCGGCAGAGATCCAAAGGTTAGTCTTGCTCTTGCACCGGGACA
The DNA here is from genome assembly GCA_023553655.1 of Myrmecobius fasciatus. Taxonomy (NCBI): domain Eukaryota; kingdom Metazoa; phylum Chordata; class Mammalia; order Dasyuromorphia; family Myrmecobiidae; genus Myrmecobius; species Myrmecobius fasciatus. The sequence continues at coordinate 53,504 of JAJPUD010005498.1, read as the reverse complement.
GAACATAGACACATAGAATTGCAGAGAGGGAATTAAAAAAACAAATTGCCATGACTTCCTTAATGAAAAAAGTACTCAGCACAGAAAAAGCACCACAAGCCATCGGTCCTTACAGGTAAAAAAAATAATGAATACATTCGCTAAAAATAATGTATTTGCTTATGAATAATCAACGCATATTAATTATATGCAATATATTAATGATGGTGAAATTTAATAATAATAATTAGATTAGAAATAATCAATGCTTTAGTTTACAAGGTGTTAAGGTCGGGTGTAAGCCTTTAATTATGCTGATAAGGTGAACCCTGAGAATGTAGATTGTACTGGAATGTAAAATCAATTCACTTTCTTTTTGATTTTTAGTAAGCCGCTCCTGCACAATGACAAGTAGTGTGATTGATTGTACAAAGAAAGCTAAGAACTTCTGGGGGAAAGGGAACAAGAAAACCTTTACATTACTTAATAAAAAAAACAAAAACAAAAACAAATTCATTTTTATAACCTTGCTTTTGGTGTGTGTGTGTGTGTGTGTGTGTGTGTGTGTCTGGACTGTGTCTTTAAAGACAAAAAAATGGCAAGTTGCTTTCAAGTAAAGTCTGGCCAGTAAAATGGATGCTTCAGAGGACTGGGACTTCTTTTCTTTATATCTTTTTATCACCTAACAGTGCCTTGCATATGATAGTGTTTAGTAAATGATGACTGAATTGTATTTTCCCCATTTGCAGAGAATAAATTTCTTCTGCATTAGAGTAGTTTTAAGTTCTAAAGGAAATAATCTAAAGCAATTAAGTGAAGATAGTTTACTATAGATAGACCCAAGTTTCTAAAGATTAAGGAAATATGCAAGTAGTGAGAGATGTCCGAAGTGGAATAATCAGAACAGGTAGAAATCCCTTGTATTAAATAATCATAATGTTCAACTTAACACTGACATTGACTACAGAGTAGACATATGAAAGAAAAAAGTGTGAATATAATAAATATGCCCTATGTAGAGACAGAGTATGGGTATTAAGTCAGAAGACTTGAGCCCTGACACTAGCTCTATGATTGCCAAGTCCCTTAATTGTTTTGAATCTTGATTTCTCATCTTTAAATGTGGGGTGATTATAATAATTATAATCATTATTTCTACGAATGTTATTTTATTGTTGCTACAGGAGTCATAATTTATATTGTTTTCCTTTATGGGCTCTCTTCATTGTACCATAGATTTTAAAAAATATTTTGCAGATAACATTGTTATACCCTGCTCCTCCTCTGGTTTATCTCCTATTTCAAGAAAAAAAAATGATATCTTTTGTTTTTACATCAAATTCATTCCGATATCTTTTCTTCCCTCCTCTCTACAGAAAGCCATGGAAGGAAAAAAAGTAGTTCATTAAAACAAACAAAAATAAATAAAGCTAACTAATCCACCAATCAAGCTGGGCTAATATATTCAGTGTTCTACATTCATAGCCCTTATCTATGCATGGAAGGAAAAGAAATACCTCCCCATATCTTCATTGCAACCAAGCTTGGTCATTATAATTACAAAGTATTCAGTCTCTATTTCTTTATTTTGTTGCTGCTGTTCTTTATGTTGTTGAAATTATTGGGAATATTACTTTCTTTGATTCACATATGTCATTGTACCATCCTCAATCAGTGGACATCTACTTTGTCCACTTCCTTCTCTTTAGCCATAATCAAGAATGCAAACATTCTGATGAATCTGTGAGCTCATTAATTTGAAGTTTCTTTCAGTGATGCAAGTGCAAACCATCCAAGTCCTTCCATCAGTTCTCCAAAGTACCTCCACCCAGTTTTCTTGAGACCTTTCTCCCTTTTTCCTGACATCTGAAGGATAGCAGTAGAGACCTCTAGCTATTCATTTTGTCATAATAATATCTTTTCTGACACTTATTGCATCCAGACCTTTGTTGGTAATATGCTCCAATTTATTTATACTCACCATGTGCTTCTCCATTGTTTTTTGAGTTACTCTCAGTTTTAATTCTTTGCAATAACTATGCTGTTCTACAACTCATATAATGATGATGACGATGATGATACCTCAGATTTACTGTGAGGAATATGCCTTAAGTCTGTGGTATCAAACTGAAATAGGAATGGGGCCACTAAACTGTTCAAAAAGATCTGTGTAGGCCATATATTGACTTATAAAACCACATGTTAACATTATCTATGGTCTATTACATTGAATTTATTTTATTAAATATTTACCAATTATATTTTAATTTGTTTTGGCTTTACCCCAATGGTAGTGAACAGTGTTTATCTCTGCTTTAAGAGATTAAGCTAAATAAATGGAGCTATCATCATATTATCATTCTTATTTCTAGTTAAAAATAATAAGAAACTGATGAAATCACAAGACTGGTCAGGAAAAAAAAAGATCTCACTGGATATGTTACCTGAGTGTCACTGACCATTGCCAAGGTTAGGAGTTAGAGCCAATTGGGGACAAACATGTTAAATTTTTCTGTTACAAACTCATTTTCTGTATACTCAGCACTTCTGTCCAAAAGTTTTTGCCAGACTGGACATTGAACTTAGCCCTTTACTTTCCAAGCTATTTGCCTCATCTCACTGCTGGGGACAATTTCCTTCAGCCCTTTTCCAAACTGGCTACAAGGTACTGGAGGCATCCATCACTTATTTGTGCATTCATCCACATATAATCACTTAGCTAATCAGGGACTAAGAACATATTCAGGGAACAGCCCCAGTACACTTGTTAGAAGTGTGATTTGTCTTTTTTTTTTTTTTTTTTTTTTTTTTGGTGTTTGGAGCCATGCTGATGAGGAGAATCTAAATTTATTTGAACTTTCATACCTAATAATGAAATGCAGCTAGGTAGATTATGTGGTACACATGGTGGATAGAGTATTGGGCCTGGAGTCAGGAAAACCTGAATTCAAAAGTGGACCCCAAAACTTACCAGCCATGTGACCCTAGGCAAGTCACTTAACTCTGCTTCAATTTCCTCATCTGTAAAATGAACTGGATAAGGAAATGGCAAACTGTGAAACTCATTATCCATGACTGATTAAATTAATTATTAAGAGTTTTTAGTTAATCAGTAAAACTAACATCTATGAATCAATAGGCCTTAGTAGAATTTGTAAGAACTTAAGTATCCAAACCTTAAGGGCTATGAATTGGTACTGTCTCTTGACAAAGAAAAGGAAGATGAGTGCTGAATAAGTCAACTTGGTCTAGAGATGTTTTACCTAGCATTGGGTCTCTCTGGTATTGTGGTATTTATTATGAAACTTTCCAAAGGATGTTATTCAACTCTGTGTTTTCTCTCTTGCTTTGGGCTTTGAAGACCCCCTCTTGCTGATCAATGTACTATATAGTCTACCCTGAATTTTCTTATAGACCAATCATAGTCTCAGTTTAGTTTTCATCCCTGGAACTTATATAACCACCAAAGTTTACAAAAAGCTGCTCCAATTGCAAGGTATGTCTCTGGTCACTGAGAGGCCATTGATCTCTATTATTAACAACTACTAGCCTTGCTAATAAAATAGATTTTGTCTGGACCTTTATGCCTCATAGTTTTTCCATAATGGATTTTCATCTTTGCCGAAATAACTCAGAATAGAATCACTTAAAAGTTGGATACAACACCAACAATGAAATGAAGGGACTGCTTTTTATTAATTAGCTAGTTAGCACTGTTGGAAGTACTGTGGGACTGGATCTTTCTATATACTTCCTACTCTAAGTAGCAAATCTTGTGCATGAAAAGAAGCGTTAAAACTTTTAAAATATCTTAACATTTATTAAACATCTATTGTATATATGACATTCACTTTTCATGCATTTATTTGGACCCTTAAAAATTGCTTTCTTTAGTTGTTATATCACCTTCATTTCCAAAAAGATCTCTCCCATATCCCCCATCCAGCTCTGAATACATTTCTTGTAACAAAGAATGGTAAAAAGTTTAGCATAACTGACACATCAACAGAGTCTGACAATGTATGCAGTGTTTTACATCATCATAACAAACTTAAATAGAAACAGATCCTACAGAGCCATATCTTGACTTAGAAACCCACAAATCAACATTATCTGTGCTATATCATATTTATATTTATTTTGTTAAACAATTTTCCAGTTACATTTTAATCAGGGTTGGAGTAGCCTTGCTACCAAATTTGATGCCTATATTTTATATCCATAGTTCCCCCATTTTTATATAGAAAGATGGAAGGAAATGCATTTTCTTCTTTCTTCTCTGGGCTAAACAATATTTTAATTACATGCTTTTCAGTTTTGTTTTTTGTTTTTGTGGGTTTTTTTAAAAATCAATTAAAAATATGTAATTAATGTGCATACTCACATAAAATGGAAATTTCTCTTTGCATAGATTCTCAGTACTAACTAAATATTATCTCCTACATTTTTCCAAATTTTAGTCAAGGTTTATTGATCAACCGGATGCTGTATGTCTCTGGACAGGTTGGTAGAGATCCCACAAGTGGAAAGCTTGTGTCAGGAGGGCTGGAAGAAGAATTTAAGCAGGTAAGAAATCATTCCTCTCTGCCCAGTTGGAAAACCTTCTCTGTATACTTGATATAAAGTGTGCCACCAAACCCATTTATATTAAGTGGTCCCAAGTGTCATAACTACGACTAGCTGATATAATTAAATATAATGAATTATGGCTAAGTCCCCTTTTAGGTTTCTCTTAAAATATCTTCCCCTTAGTTATAGACATCTTACTAGGGATGGTCAGTGCCTAGAACCACACAGTTCTATGGGATTGGAGGGATGAATTTGCATGGCTGTATGGGATAGTGGATAGAGAGCCAGCTGCCCTTGGAGTAGGACAACTTGGGTTGTAAATCACTGGCTCTGCCCTATGCCAGCTATGGGTTCCCAGGGGAGTCACTGTGGAAAGCCCACATATATGACATGGGAGACACTGGTACAGGGCCGCCCAGCATGGCATTGTACTCTATGAGCAAAGCAGAACCGAATTAGCTCAAGAAACATGAGAATCCATCCCAAATGTTCATGGGACTATTTGTGTCCGACCTGTGCTGGAGCATTCTGAGCTCAGTCAAACCCACTATAGCTCGACTCTAACAAAGTGATGTCATTTTGGTCCACTTCGAGCACAAAAGATAACCAAACAATCAACCAACTCATGTTTGGTGTAATGGGGTTTTCCACAGTGACTGCCCTGGGAATCCCCAAGTCAAGGAGAGTTTTCTTTCATTTTTTCCTCCTTTTTTATTTCTAGCTCATAGCACAGTGCTATGTACACAGTAAACATTTTAAAATACTTGTTGGATTTAATTTAATTTTTAGTAATAGTTGACTTACAAAGCATCCTAATGGATTCTCACAACAAATAAATAAAAATAATAACAATATAAGTTAAATCCTATATATAATATTATTCCCATTTTGTTATTGTTGTTTGTCCTTCCTTCTCAAAGAAGACCATGACATCAGGGAGGTGATGCTATGGCATGCAAGTGAATTGGATTTAAGTGAAGAAGGGCTGTGCTGTTTCACTTTCCCTTCCAGAGGCATCTATTATTCTTATTTTGCATATGAGTAAATGGAGACCCAGAGAAGTCATAGAAACATAAATTTAGAACTTTAAGGAAACTTAAGAGAGTAGTGAGCCCATCCCCTTTCATTTCAATCATTTTCAGTTTTGTCCAACCCTTTGTGACCTCGTGTTTTCTTGGCAAAGATGTTAGTGATTTGCCATTTTCTTCTTTAGCTCATTTTACACATAAGGAAACTGGGGCAAACAGAATTAAGTGACTTGCTCAGGATTACATACTTAAATGTCTGAGGCCAAATTTGAACTCAGAAAAATGAATCTTCCTGATTTCACACCCTGCAGTCTTTAGTTTTCTTGAATCCAAATACAGTGTTCTTATTTGCCCAAGTTCACACAGCTAGTCAGGTGTCAGACAGGTTTAGAACTCAGATCCTTCCTGAGTCCCCAGCAGCATCTTTTCCTCATTATATGTCTTCTAGGTGAGTGATAAATCTTCCCCAATGGGAAAGTACACTTCTTTTCAACAACTTCACAGCGTTATTGTGAGAAGCACTTTGTAAACTTTAAAGCAGCACTAAACAAATGCAAACTGTTATTATTCATCCTCCTCAGAGAAGCTATGTCATCTTATTTCATTGATGGACCCAGTAGATGAGGAATAGAAACTTTTTTGGTTTGTTTGTTTGTTTTTGCATTGTCCTCTTGAGAGAATTCTGCTATAGCAAAACAACTTGAATGTCCAGTGAAGTTCACTCTAGTCATTCACTCACTCACCAAGCATTTATTAAGCCCCTATTATGTGCTAAGTGCCAGGGATATAAAGAAGGTCGAAAGACAAATAACATATGCTGTCCTTAATAAGTCCACATTATTTCCCTTAGAAGTTGAAAACTATTCTAATACAGAAGACAATGTGTAAACAGCTAGCTACATTCAAGACATATACAGAGTGGATATATAAAGTTGTCTGAGAGAGGAAGGGATTAGTGAATTTGGCCTGTAGAAAAAGAGTCTTTTGGTTCTGAGAGGGAAAAACAAGTTTATTGAATGCAGTAAAATTGCAGGATTTTCCTTCAATGGACAGGAAGCTAATCATAGAATTTAAAGCAGGAATGAATTTTTAGAGATCATGCATTTCAGGATGTCTTAATCTTTTTTTGCTGTTCTTTAATGTTCTTTATAATAATGTTCTTTAAAATAATATTTTTAAGGGGCAGCTAGATAGTGCAGTGGATAGAGTACCAGCCTCAACTAAATCAGAGGAACCTGAGTTCAAATTTAGCCTCAGACACTTAACACTTCCTAGCTGTGTGACCCTGGCCAAGTCGCTTAACTCCAATTGCCTCATCAAGATATATATTTATATTAAGTAAATGAACAAAATGTTAAATTTCAGGAGTTAAAGCAGTGTTGACTCTAAATATGATGTTCTTTACATTGTAAGACACTGTTCCTATATCAGTCAGAGAATCTTTGAATTGGAAGGCTTTCTAGTCCAACCCATACAAGAATTCATAATTGGGCTAGTCAATCTTTATTGGAAGACATGTAGTGAGCTTCCTGGAGTCAACCATTCCATTTTCAGAGAGTTCTGATGTACTAGAAAGTTTTTCCTCACATTGCCTACCCTTTGCTACTGGTTCTACCTTCTGACCCTCATGCCCTCAGAACAAGTCCATCCCTTTCCTGTGTTTGTTTCCTTTTCAAGTATTTGAGTTTAGCTCTCATTTCCTCCAAATCTTCCATTATCTAAGCAAAAGATTATAACTTCAGCCTCTTGTTGGGCCATTTGCAAACCAGATCAGCAGGTTGTATAGGATTTTACTGAGTCATAGTCAAGGTCAGCACCTCAGGAGATTTCATTAGGGCTTTTCCAAGTTGACTGAATTATTAATGGCCATTTGACTGTTTTTGAGTCTCTTTAGGTGAATTGTATAATACACGTTTGTGTGCATGTGTATAATATATATATAATATATATGTGTTTAATAATGTATTGTGTATTGTACAGATTGTATAGTATTTTATATTAAGAAGACACATTCATGTGAGCAAATCTAAGAACTACAGTGGAAGAAGGTGATGGAAAACTCTGGAGTGAAAATCAACAGAGGCAGAAACAGAATAGTCATTAGTCTCTGCCACAAACCACCTGTACAGAAAGAAAGAATAGGCAAGTGAGGAAACAGATCACATGCCTAATATAATGGCATGATAGTAGTAAAGGCAGATCTTCAGTTATCCCAATGTCTGCTGAAAATCTGTCTTTGGCAACAACAGAGGAATAAACAATTTCTTTAATTGCCTTAATGACAATTTTATCTTTCAAAATAGATAAACTAGGGGGCAGCTAGATGACGAAGTGGATAGAGCACCAGCCCTGAAGTCAGGAGGACCTGAGTTCAAATTTGATCTCAGACACTTAACACGGTGACCCTGGGCAAGTCACTTAACCCCAATTGCTTCAGCAAAAATAAATAAATAATAATAATAAATAAAAAAGATAGATAAACTAGTAATGGAAACTTTTTCTTGAGTTGATCATCACCATCAAGAATAAACTGGTTATGGGGGGAAGATGATGGAAAACTTGAGGGAAGTAACACTTACATCTTAGAAATAAATGGAAATAGGAAAGGAAAGCTGTGTAGAATCTGACATGCACCCTAATTTTAGAGAAGCAGATTTCAAAATGTTCAGAAAAAGGATATGAAGTCATAATAATGCTAAAGGAAGTCATAATAAAGAAATATAAAGTATAAATAAATAAAAATAAAGACAATAATGCTAAAATAGTTTAATTTCTAATATGATAAATATCAATAGATATAATTCACATAAATTTTAAAAAAGCTTTTTGGGAGGGGGAGGAATTCCTCATTAATTTTTGAGTACAAAAAGATCCTGAGAGACAAAAATTTGAAAACCACTGCTCTAGATAAAGTCATTTATTCTATTCTTATAGAAGAGAGAAAAGAATGAAAGACAAGTGCATTCAGAAATAATTGATGAAAAGGAGGAAAAGAAAGGGATAGACTAATAGAAGGGAAAATAGAAGAATTAGAGGAAAGGTGTAAAAAAGGGAGAGGAGCTCTAAAGGGGGGAGGACTGTTTGAGGGAGATGGTCATCAGAAATAATTGACGGAACCTAAAAAATAATTATTAAGGAATCAGAGTAAGCTTCAAAGAATGTCTGTAGTAAAGTGATCAAGGTACGATTAAAATTTTTATCAAGGACTTGGATAAAAGGATGGCATGTAATTGAATTGTCAAATGGGTACAGAGAAATAGCTCATCTGTTGAATGACAAGAATGAAATGCAAATAAAATCAAGTCAATGACCATTTATCAAGCCCCTCCTATGTACCTAGCCCGGTGCTAAGTGTTAGGGAAACAATGAAAGGCAAAAATAGGTCCTATTCTCAAGGAACTCAAAGTTTAACTGGAGAGACAACATGCAAATGACTATGTGCGAACCAGATATATACAGGTTAAGTTGGGGGGAAATCCTAGAGGGAAAACACTAAGATCTAAGAGGATTGGGGAAAGCTTCTTGAAGGATTTTAGCTTGAACTTAAAGAAAGCCAGAGAAACTAGGAGGTAGAATTCCCGGAATGGGGAAATGGCCAACAAAAGCACCAGTATCTGGGAAATGGCATGTCCTAGATATGAAGAGTAGCAAGGAAGCCAATATTAGCCAAATCATAGAGTATGGAAATCAGAGTAAAATATAAGACCAAAAAAGTTAGGAAGAGACCAGATTTTAAAGGACTTAAGTTAGAACAAATCTAACAAAATGAAATTTAATAGGGATAAAAGTAGACTTAATACTTGGATTTTTTTTAAAAATCAACTTTAAAAGTAGGAAATGGAGAGTCATGATTAATCAGTAATTCATCTGAAAGAGTTCTTTTGGGGTCAGCATCTTAAAAAGATCAATGTGAGTCAATAGCATATGTCAACCAAAAATGTTAATGTGATCATAGGCTTCAATGTAAGAGCCACAGCATTCAGGACATGGAAGGTAACTGTTTGCTATCCAGAGCAGATTACATCTGAACTATCATGTTCAGGTCTGGTCTCACCACATTTTATAATAATTTATTTTTCTAAATACATGTAAAGATGATTTTCAACATACATTTTTGTAAAATTCTGTGTCCTAAATTTTTCTCCCTCTTCCCTTTCCAAGACAGCAAACAATTGATATAAGTTAAATATGTATAATTCTTTTAAACATTTTTCCATATTTGTCATGTTGTATAAGAAAAATCAGATCAAAAGGAAAAAAAAATCCTCGAGAAAGAAAAAAGCAAACAAACAAACAAAAAAAGTGAAAATACTATGCTTAAGTCCACATTTAGTCTCTACAGTTCTCTCTCTGGATATGACTGGCATTTTTCATCCCAAATCTATTAAAATTCCCTTGAATCAATGCATTGTTGAGAAGAGCCAAGTCCATTGCAATTCATCATCACATAATCTTGTTGTTACTGTGTACATGTTCTCCTGGTTCTGCTCACTTCATTCAGCATCAATTCATGTAGGTCTTTCTAGACTTTTCTGAAATCATCCTGCTCATCATTTCTTATAGAACAATAATATTATATTACCTTCCTGTACCATAACATATTCATCCAATCCCTAATTGATGGGCATCCACTCAATCCTGGAAACCAGATTTTAAGAAGGTCACTGATAACCTGGAGAATATCCAGAAGAGGGTAACCATAATGGATGAAAGGCTTTGACTCATGCCAACTGGGAGGAATGGATTGAAGGAGCTATGGATGTTTTAGGTAGAGAAAAAAACCCTTATGAGGAACATAATTTGTTGGCTTCAAACATTTGTAGATGTGTGGGAAATGGATTAGATGTTCCTTCTTGAAAGAACATCCGTTTCTTCAATCTCTTCAATCTATAAAACTTAACTTGGAGCATAAAATGGAAACAAAAATCTTCAGTATCTTCAGCTTTGTTTTTTGTACTAACAGGCTCTTGTAAATGTGGGAGAAATTCTCAAGGCTGGAGGGTGTGACTTCAGTAATGGTGAGTGATTTGATTTCAAGTGTTTTCTTATAAACTGTAATTTTAAAAAAAAAGGATTTTTAGTGGGAGAAAATCATTAGTCCTCATATTTGTTCAAAGTATAATGATCTAGGGGATCTCATCAAGTTCTAGAGTCTAATGAGATTATGCCCATATGTCTTTAGTGGTAAAGAGTACTGTTCTACTGGCTGACATAAATGACTTCAATCTTTTTAATGATGTCTACAAGCAATGTAAGTTGTTATTTTTCATTTACATCTACTTCTTTTCATCTACTTTCCTAAGAAATGGATTGTAGCATTAAAGACTCCTAAATTCTCAAACTTTCTCTGGAAATTTTGGTTATCTTCTTTTTTGAAATTTATCTAAGTTTTATTAATTAAGAATATGGTTAATTAATTAAAATGATTAATTCTGTGGTATGAACTATTTGCCAGTTTGCTTTTAATTTCTAGAGGTTTTATACCCCTGACTCCAGACCTATGAATTTAATGGAAATAATTTTAAATAGAAGTAAAATTATAAGAATATAAGTTGATCAAAAGAAAATCAGCATCAGAATAATAGCAATTTAGAGGAAAGTTAGATGAATTATCATTGTAGTCACAAAGAATCATGTATCAAAAATAATCAAAGACAAAAACATGTAATCTTTTCTTAAACATATTAATATAAACTCCAAATGGGACTATGCACATTGATCTTTGCCTTGTTACCATGCTTACACTATGGGAAATATTTAGTCTTGTTTCAAAGAGTTTATTTTATGCAAAATTATTTTACTCCTAGTTTTCAAAGGTAGTTTTCCAGCCAGATCTGCTTACCAAGTTGCTGCTTTGCCTCTTGTAAGTAATAGCCCTTATTTCTTCCATCAAAAATGGTTTTAGATTTATTTTAATGAAGGGTTTGACGCCTGGATTGGGAAAGAAGAATGTATGTGCCTACATGTGTGTTTGGGGAGTCTGTTTTGCTTTATATTTTGAGTTTTTGAAATTCAGTTCCCTAAATTCTAGTCCAAAGTACCTTTCCAGAATTTTGCCTCATTTTCAACTTTTGGTACATTGTGATACTAGAACCCATAGGTGGAAAAACAGACAGAAGTTAAAAATGACCAGCATGGCCACAATTTTCCCTTCATTGGATTAGATCTCAGAGTAGTCCCGAGTCTGCCATAACTTGATATAAAATATTATACAAAGTTATTTAAACACTGCAAAAAAGCCCTCTGCTTTTTCCTTTTGAATCCAGAGGTGGCAGAAGACAGCAAGAAACCTTACCTTTCCCAAACTCTTAGAAGTGCTGAAGAGCAATTTTTGTCTCTGGAAATGCAGATAAAATCTGTCCTTTGACTGATCAGCAATCTATAGTGGAGACTCCCTAGCTGATTGCTCCTAATTGCTGCCTCTCTGATGTTTCAGTGGAGCATTTTTTCAGACCTCCTGCTGTTTCAATATTCTTCTTTCTCTCTTATTGCCGGGTTGAATGATTCTTTTGTCCTTCCCAACAGCTTAAATGAGAATCTCTTGACTTTCAGTTACCTCCTTTTACTTCAAAAGCCAAACCCCTCCAAATATACAGTCCTTTTTCAGAGTTTATAGGATCTCTCATTTTCATTGTTTTACCCTCTTAAGTTATAAAGATGTACATCCCAACTGACAGGTATACACATCATCATGGTTTGCAGCTCACTAAAGTTCTCCACAATGTAGTCTTTTTAGTAACCTTGATATAGTTTTCTTCAAACACTTTTTTCCTAGTTTTATTTCAGTTTTTTAAGCTTTTAAGTTATATCAAATATAAGGACTTTCTCTGCTTCTTTATGATACTAAACTGTTCCGACATGTGTGATACCGCCACATTTAACAACTTCTTTCCAAAATGATCTAAATTCTGTAGGAAAGCTGAATTTCTTAAAAGAAAGTTATTTTTCTATTCTTAATAGACATCAACATGTTCATCTATAACAGCAGCATATATGAGATCCTTTGTCTTCCTTTAAACAAGAACACTTTCTGTCCTTTTCATCATCAACTGCAAGGAAAAGGTCTAAAATTGACCTTAAATGCCTGAAATATATCATATTCTAGATAGGCCTGGAAATTTTCCTAGCCTTAGCTCCTGCTTGCTGCTTACTCTTCCTGGCATCTTCATTACAAGTACTGAGGAAATAAAGATGAAAGGTAAGGGGCAGAAGAAAGGAAGAAAGGACAAGAATTCCATGGTCTACATATAGGGCCCAACTTAAAAATTCAATACACCTCAATCTCTAAAGGCAAAGAATACTGTACCATGAGGGAAAAAAAAAAAAAGTTTGAAGTCTCTTCTAGTTTTCAAAGTCTGTTATTCTGTCAATGGAAGGGGATAGTTAGCCCATTTTGCTCTTTCAAAGGAATCCACAAACTAAAAACCTCTCCCACCTTCAGTTTCCACATCTGTAAAATGGAAATGGGGTGAGGTAGTAACGGCTGCTATATTTGCCTCACAGGGATTGTTGTAAAGATCAAATTAGATAATGTGTGCAAAACCCTTTGAAATTCAGAAATGCTATGAGTTAACAGTCTTATTTTCATAGTTGGCCCTTTTTTTTGTGTTCTCTGACAATCTTTATAAAGACTTCTTTATTCTTTTTTCTTTAGCTGTTTCTCTACCTAATTGTAGATGGAATTTTATAATCTACTTTCCTACAAAAATTCAGCTTCCACTGACTTTAGTTCATGACTACCTACTGTCAAGCATTTATGTACTACTTTTAAAAGGGCCACTTTGCAATACTGCTGCTAAAACTATCCAAAAAAAAAAGGGAAAAGGACCTATTTGTACAAAAATGTTTATAACAGCTCTCTTTGTAGTGGATTAGAACTGGAAATCTGTTGTGGAATGGTTAAACAAGCTGTGATACATGATTGTGATGGAATATTATTATTCTGTAAGAAAGGACAAGCAGGATGATTTCACAAAAACCCAGAAAGACTTACATGAACTGATGCATAGTGAAGCAAACAGAACCAGGAGATCATTATACATAATAACAGCAATATTGTTCAATGAAGAACTTAGCTATTCTGAACAATACACTGATCCTAGATAATCCCAAAGTACTAATGATGAAGCACATACTTATTTCCAGAGAAAGAAGTAATATTGATTGAATATAGACTGAAGCATGCTATTTTTCACTTTCTTACTTTTTTTCTTTCATTTTAGTCTTATACAAAATGACTAGTATAGAAATGTTTTACATAATTGCACATGTATAATCTATATATGGTTATTTATCCTCTTAGGTAGGGGGAGAGGAGGGAATAGGAAAAGGAGGGAAGAACAGAGGGATGAAATTTAAAACTCAAAACTTTAAGGTAAAATGATTTTTACCAAGTCCATCAGAAAAAAACGTTCTGCTTTGGAAAAAATCAGTGCATGATGCATTTTTAGGGGCTCTGAGATTGTTTTCATTTTTTATAGAATGTGTTTCTTTATTTTCTCACAGGGAGCTCATATGGAAATTGAAGTGATAGCTGTGCAGGGACCACTCACTTGTGTCTGATAATGAAAAGAAGTCTCATCTGTGCTGACAGGGCTTTTGGGCTGGAGTTACCATGGTCCTTAATCTTCTTCAAATTTTAGCAGTTTTTATTGAAAATTCTCAGTTTAACAAAATGATTAACTTTAAATGTTGTTCCAAGTCAGGGGTAAAAACAGAATTAAACTTATTATAACTTTGAATTGGAAAACAGAGAGCCAAACAGAAATAAGAAGTCATTAAATATATTTAAGGTATTGTAAAGATTACAGACTGGGAGGAGATGGGGGAATCTTGGAACAGTGTTGAAATAGCTTCACTCATACCCTGTCACCTATCCTGAAGGATAAAAAGTTGTCATAGTAATTCTAATATAAGACTTCTTGCATTTGGTGACACAACCCCCTTTGGTACCTCAAAACAAAATAAGACTATGGAACCTTCTTGAGGACTGATGGTTGCTTATATTAATAACTGAAGGAAATGCTAAATTAGAGTTAGAAGTTAATGAAAATAAAGATATAATTTGTGTCTCTGCTTATTTGCACAGACTTCCTCAGGAAGCCCACAGAAGTCCATGTACCACAGGTTAAGAATCCCTGAATTAGGAGAACTATGGAATAGTGTAAAGGCCCCAGATTTGGGATTTAGAAGTACCAGTTTTCCTATTCACTGTCAGGGTAACCTTGGACAGATCATTGAACTGAAGTTTCCTCATCTCAAATCACTGATCCTCAGGGTAAAAGAGATTAGATTATCTGGCCTTAGAGATCTCTTTAAATTCTAAATCATTGAGCTGTAAAATTGAGATACTAATTCCTGTCATTCTTCCATCATAGTGTATGTAATCTTGGGGATCAAGTTATATGATGTTTAAATTGCCTTATAAACTAATGTTCACAAAATCAGCTGTTATTATTGGAAGACAAGAAGTCAGGGCTTTCTTCTGATCAAAAATAGAGATTGGCGGTCAAAGTGGAGCTCCTATAGAGGTATAGAAAAAGTAGGAGATACAGTCCAAATACCAACTTAACCAATGCCCTAAGTATTCTGGGAGATTTTATTGTTCCTCCACCTTGTTTATCAGAAGATTCCTCAAATGATATTTAAATTATGAAATATGGGTGCTCAGTTTAGGGATCAAAATGTGGATTTCATCATTTGATATGTTATTTGTATCATATTACTTATAGTATCTACCTCTGACATAATACCATGCTAAATAAAAAACAAAGGAAAGTATAAAATGTGGTCATTTTTTTCTTCCAAAGAAGTTTGTGAAGATTTGTATGAATGGCCAACTTTTTATGGAACAAAAACTAGTATACAATGAATTGCCTCCTGTTAGATTACATAATTAAAACACTGAAGATCCTTTCTGACTTTTCCACAGCCGATCATCCTCTTCTCTTTGGAGGTTTTCATGGCATTATTGTCTCCTGGTTCTCTCCTTGTCTGTCTTTCCATCCCTTCTCAGTCTCCTTTTCTGGGTCTTTGCCTACAAATCCAGGTGTGCCCTCCAAGGTGGTTCTAGGTATTCTTTTTTCCCCCTCTCTACTCTCTTATTTGATAATTTTATCAGATCCCAGGAGTTTAACTGTCTTTTCTATGCAGATGAGGCCCAGATTCCTAATATCTCTCCCAGTTTGCAGGTCTACTTCACCAACTGAATGCATTTCTCTTTTCCCCAAAACCTCTTCTCTTCCCAATTTTCCTAATACTATGGAGATCTCTCCCTATTTGGGCGTCATCTTTGACTTCTTATTCACTCCACATATGTAATCCCTGTCTTCAAAATATATAATGTGTGTATATGTATATACATATGTGCATATGTGTGTATATCCCTTCCCATTCATTTATCAACTCCCTGTTTCATGCCTCATTACCACTTACCTAAATTGAAACATTAGCCTCCATGCTGCTCCTCAGACATAATTTATCTGTCTCCTAACTTCATCTCACTTATATGCCAGGAATGTTCTCCCTTATCACTTCTGCCTCCTTTCTTCTGTGCCTCTTTCAAAACTCAGCTCAAATGCCACCCTCTTTGCACAAGGGCTTCCCCAGTTCTTTCCACTCCTGAAATTTCTCTTCTGAGATTAATTTCTGTTTACATTATATATCTCTTAGATGTGGGAGCAAGCATTAAGTGCTGGCTATATATATGCCAGCCACTGTACTAAGCACTTGATCAATATCATCTCATTTGATGCTCACAAAAGCCCAGGAAGTAGGTAAAATTAATTTCCTTCTTTAGATTGCCTGACAAATAGTTCTTTTTTTATTATATATAAAGCTTTTTATTTACAAAACATATGAGTGATTTTTCAACATTGACCTTTGCAAAAACTTTTTTTTCCCAAGCTTTTTCCTTCCTTCCTCCCACCCCCCACCCCTAGATGACAGGTAATCTAATACATGCTAAATAGGATAAATTATATGACAAATACAATACATGTATACATATCTATACAGTTATCTTACTGCACAAGAAACATCAGATCTAGAAAGAGAAGAAGAAAAAACAACCTAAGAAGGAAAACAAAATGCATGGAAATATTCACAGAAAGCATTAAAATGCTGTGTTGTGGTCCATACTCAATTCCCACCGGCCTCTCTCTGGATGTATATGACTATCTTCATCGCTGAACAACTGGTTTGAATCACATCATTGTTGAAGAGAACCATGTCCATCAAAATTGATCATCATATAGTCTTGTTGCTGTGTATAATGTTCTCCTGGTTCTGCTGATTTCACTCAGCATCAGTTCATGCAAGTCTCTCCAGGCCTCTCTGAAATCCTCCTGTTGGTCGTTTCTTACAGAACAATAATATTCCATAACATTCATATACCATAATTTATTCAGCCACTCTCCAACTGATGGGCATCCATTCAGTTTCCAGTTTCTAGCCACTACAAAAAGGGCTGCCACAAACATTCTTGCACATGTGGGTCCCTTTCCCTCCTTTAAGATCTCTTTGGGATATAGGCCCAGTAGAAACACTGCTGGGTCAAAGGGTATGCACAGTTTGATAACTTTTTGAGCATAGCTCCAAATTGCTCTCCAGAATGGTTGAATCCGTTCACAGTTCCACCAACAATGTATCAGTGTCCCAGTTTTCCTGCATCCCCTCCAACAGTTATCATCATTTCCTGTCATTTTAGCCAATCTGACAGGTGTGTAGTGGTATCTCAGAGTTGTCTTAATTTGCATTTCTCTGATCAATAGTGACTTGGAGCACCTTTTCATGTGACTGGAAATAGTTTCAATTTCTTCATCTGAAAATTGTCTGTTCATATCTTTTGACCATTTATCCATTGGAGAATGGCTTGAATTCTTATATATTTGAGTCAATTCTCGATATATTTTAGAAATGAGGCCTTTATCAGAACCTTTGGATGTAAAAATATTTTCCCAGTTTACTGCTACCCTTCTAATCTTGTCTGCATTCATTTTGTTTGTACAAAAACTTTTTAACTTGATATAGTCAAACTTATCTATTTTGTGATTAATGATGACCTCTAGTTCTTCTTTGGTCACAAATTCCTTCCCCCTCCACAGCTCTGAGAGGTAAACCATCCTACATTGTTCTAATTTGTTTATAATATCATTCTTTATGCCTAGATCATGAATCCATTTTGACCTTATCTTGGTATATGGTGTTAGGTGTGGGTCAATGCCTAATTTCTTCCATACTAGTTTCCAATTATCCCAGCAGTTTTTGTCAAATAGTGAGTTTTTATCCCAAAAACTGGGGTCTTTGGGTTTATCAAACACTAGATTACTATTGTCATTGAGTATTTTCTGACAAATAGTTCTTAATAAATACTTATCAACTGAATTTAAAATCTAATTTTAGGGAATATGGGCAGTCCTTTATTTACATGAATTACATACATGATAAAGCATTTATTAAACACTTCCTATGTTCCAAGCACAATACAAGCCTAACTATGTTATCACTATCCTTAAGGAATTTACATTTTAATAGGGTAAGAAGAAACTTAAAGAAGGGAGGGGGAAAAGTGTGAAATGGCCAGAAAGTGAAATGGAGGCCCAGTTTTAGGCAAGATTAGGCAAAAGCTCATCTATCAGAACTCAGACTGGTCCCAGGTGCAGAGTTCATGGTAATTCAGGAAGATAATGGCTGGAATACAACTGGCATAGTTTTGAATTTTATACTTTACATTCAAATGGCCAGCCAGGAAAACTCAAACCAGTCAAAAAAGTCAATAGAGCCTTTCCCTTCACCCTTCTGCTAACCATCCCTGCTTTTGACTTACAGCTGTCCAGGAGAATTCTACTATCCCATTTGCTCTCTTTACCTCATCCATGGTGAAGTCTGGTAATTAAAACTGGTGAAGGTGAGGAAGGAGCAGAGTATAAAGCCCTGTGGACAATTCCTCTCCCCCTTTTATTTCCTTCCTCCCCCTTCCCCCCATGTGCTCTGCTGCTTCTCTCCCAACTCCCAATCTTATCTTTTTTTCTTGGCCTCTGAGGTCCTACACCAAACCTAACTTACAGCAAAATACCCAGGACAATCTGAATGCAGATGGACCTTACAGGACTCCTTTTGTACTCAAATAGCCAACACTGATGTTTTGTAAACCAGACCCATGATTTCATTAGTGCAGGAAATTCCCAGTGAGGGTACTTACTATCTTTATCCAGTCAGTTTAGCATTGTGCAGTTAGGTCTCTGAGAGTTATGTGAGATACTGAGAGGGTAGAAGACTTACCCAGGTAGATGATCAGAAGCAGTACTAAACCCCAGGTCTTCCTGACTAAATACTGACTCTCCACTACACCAATCTGCCCTCTCTCCACCGTTGCCATATATATATTCATCCTTTGTCTCCAAGGTATATATAAAGGAGGGAAAAATCAAAAAGGTCAGAAGAAGGAACCTTGTCACCTCCTGTAAAAATCACCAGAAAACCTCAGAAAGGCTGTTATGTGCTTGCTTTTTTTTTCTTTTTTTTTAAATTAAAGCTGTTTATTTTTCAAAACATATGCATAGATAATTCTGCAACATTAGCCCTTGCAAAACCTTGTGTTCCAATTTCCCTCCCTCTTCTCCCACCCCTTCCAGTGTTGGCATAGTAACATTTGACTTCAGGTTTTCTTGCCTCTATGTCTAACACTTTTTATTTCCACTATGGCATCTATCTGCTTAACAGAATAGAAAAAGGATAGGAGGAATTGCATATGTAGAGCCTATATCAGAGTGCTTGCTGTCTTGGAAAGAGGGAAAGTAAGAGAGAGAGGAAGAAAAATTTGGAACACAAAGTCTTATAAAAATAAATGTTGAAAACTATATGCATATTTGGACAAATAAACCATTGCAAAAAAAGAAGGGGCAAAGTCATAGAATGGTCCTCCATTCCATTCTGCCAAGGAAGAAGGAAACTCTAGTAGGAAACTTCAGATAGTAACAATGGAAATAGAAACAGATCATTGGCCTGAGAAGCAAAAAAGGGGGGATCCATTTAGCAGGCTATCCACTGGCAAGCTATCTGTTCTGCCCACAGAGGCAAGAACTTTCTCCTCTTCTAAGCTTTGCTTCTTTGGCACACGTGCAGTCATTGTCCCTTAGATAGGAACAATTCTCTGCTCTCACCAGTTAGCTAGGGAGAAATGAGAAAGGGACACATCCCAAATTGAGACCTTGAAGAATTTTCCAAGAAAAACATTAGTATAAAAAGTGCTTTGTTTCTCTTATGTACCATAAATACATCAGTTACAACTTAGATTGATAAATCAGCCCATCAAGCTGTCCTAGGAAACATCATTCGTAGCATTATTTTTATGGGAAATAACCCAGAGTGCCACAGAACTAGCTGACAAAAATCTCTTAAATTAGATGTGGGCAGGAATAAGAATAATCCTAATCCATCCAAACACATGTGATGTTTACACTATTTGAGAGGGCATCTCTCCCTGTCTTCTTTGCAGAGATGGGGGATATGGATGTGGAGCATTGTATATGACAGCAGCTTTTTGGATGTGTTGGTTGATTTTGCTGATTTTATTCCTTCCCCCATTTTTCTTTGTTATAAGGGAAGGTTTTGGGTGGTGGGAGTGGAATTATAGAATGAGAAATGTAGTGATATGAAAAAAAGAATATAGCAGTGACATTTTTATTTTTTTTAAGAGCCTCTCCCAAATCTAGTAATTTCGTGACATAGAATATTAAAGTTTTCTGAGGTACTGCATAACCCCAAAAGAAAACATCCTTTTGAAATGTATTCTCAGGTCAGATATACAACTTGACATAGGTTAATGCAAAATTATAAAGCTTCCGTTTTATATGGTAATGGATTAAAATTTCATTGAAATTGGCATGCCCTTTCCAGAAAATTGAACAAATAAAGCATTTTTCTAATGTAAAACAGCATGCAGGATCTGTTTGGGTAACCTATTGTTACTTTAGAATCAAATAGAGCTTTCCTCTCAGCGTGATAACTTGTTCAATCAGCAAGTATTTATTAAATGCTTTCTATGCACTAGGCCCTGGAGTTATAAATACCAAACTGAGATAAGCTTTGCTTTCAAAATGCTCACATTCTCCTGGAGTGATAAAACATAGTCATAGATAAGTAAAATATAGCATAAATACAAAGCAAAGGGAGTAAGGGTGGACACAAACACTTTAGGGAATCAGGAAGAGGTTCTAGAAGATGGTATTGGTAGTTGAGCTTGAAATGAAGGAAGAAATTCCAAGAGTTGGAAGTGTGGAGGGTGATCATTCCAGGGGAGAGATCAGGGAGAAGCTGGGGGCAGGGGATGGAGGCAATAAGCACCCAGAGTGAAGGGATGGAAGAATAGCCTATGCAAAGGTGTAAGGGAGTGAGAAAACCAGCAGGAGGACTTGAAATGACAGAGTTTGTGTTTTAAACCATAAAAAGCAATATAAATTTATTGAGCAGAGAAATTACATGATTAGTCATGTGATGTAGTATTTGGCAGCTAGTAGAAGATGAATAAGAGTGGGGAAAAAATGAATTCAGACTGACAACTAGTGCCTAACACAATGCCTAAAATTTAGCAGGAGTTTTATTGACTGACTCATGAACTGAGTAAAGGATTGATATGGTATGTTATTGTTCAGTCCTGATTCTATGACCCCATTTGGGATTTTCTTGGTAGAGATAATGGAACAGTTTGCCATTTCCTTCTCTAGCTCATTTTACAGATCAGGAAACTGAGACAAACAGGGGTAAGAGACTTGCTTAAGGGATTTAGTAGATGTATGTGCTGTGAGATTTTAGGCTGTCTTAATAGAAATATGGTGACCAGAAAAATGGGGATAGCTATACTCTGCTATTGTTCTCTTCCTAGTCAGATCAATCAATGAACTATAGATTTAAAGATGGAAGAAACCTTAGAGACTACCTAACCTCATTTTTCAGATGTAGAAACTGAGGCCCAGGTTATATGTCTTGCTACAGATTATACACAGTCACAAAAATAGGATTTGAATTCAGATCACCAGATTTTGAATCCACTACTCCTTCCACTGTTCCACACACTACCTCCATCTGAACTGTAAACCCATTCTAGACAACACATGTAGACACTGACAAGAATAGCATCTAAGGTAATAAAGGATCCCAAGCCTTCATTAAAGGAAATGGTAGAATCAAGAACTAGGAGCTTTGGCACTTGAGGCAAGTGTTCAGGACATATATGGTTGTGGGAGACAGAGCCTGTAAGACATTTTGTGATTGCAAATAAGGAAGAGGTAGAGAAGAGTTTACCTCTATGGATCACTTTGTAATTCTCAACACAATTTTTATTATTATTTTTAAAATTCAATTTTATTATATTTTCAATTCTGAATTCTTTCATTTTCACCTCTTCCACCCCTATCTGTTGAGGTAATAAGGGAGGGGGGACCCAAAATAAAGATGTATAATCAAGCAAAGAAAATTCCCACATTGAGTATGTCCAAAAACATGTTTAATCAGCACTGAGTTTAATCAGCATCTGAAAATGGGTAGTATGTTTCATCATGAATTCTTTGGAAATGTGATTGTTCATTTTACTGATTGGAATTTTTAAGGCTTCAAAGATGTTTGTCTTTACAATATTGTTGTGACTATAATTGTTCTGGCTTTTGTCACCTTACTCTGCATCTGTTCATACCTGTAATCACTTTTTATGGCACAATTGTATGCCTCCATATTTCTGTACCATAATTTCTGTATCATAATCCCCAATTGATGATCACTCCTCCAGTTTCTGATTCATCATCACAAAAAGAGCTGCTATAAATATTTTTGTATATATAGGGTCTTTTCCTCTTCTTTAATTTCTTTGGGCTATAGAACTAGTAGCAATCCCAATCCCAATTCATTCTCACTTCTTCCTCTCACCCCCATCTGTTGAGATAGCACGTGGAACCCTTATGTGTAGTCAAGTCCCACATTGGCTTTGTCCAAAAAATATGTTCACTCAGTACACTGAGTCCATCAGCATTTATTAAATGCTTGTTGTATTCAGGCCAGATAACAAAGATCATGGGGATTGAAAGAAGAAAAGGTCCAAAGAGATCATCTAGTCTAATTCCCCTCATTTTACTGATGGGGAAAATTACGTCTCAGATTTAGTAAATGACTTATCCAAGATCACACAAGCATTTAAGTGTCAGATCAAGAATTAAAACCTGGATCTTCTGGCTTCAAAGAACCTCAGAAATCCAGATTACCTAAGATTTTTTCTAATGATGCCCAAAAAGGCAAAAACATACAAACCCTAGCTTGTAGGTCAAGGCTGCCTTCAAGTTTCTCCTCCCACCATGCTTCCCATTAGGTCTTTGGTCAATTTGTATTAAATGGCCCTTGAGTTCCTGCTCACTAAACAGCACTGAGTGATGAGACCTAGGTACTGGTTCCAGCTCAATGTGACCTGATTTAGTCACTTAACAGAATGAGTATTAGATAGGATGTCCTCCAAGTGGGATAGTGGAGGTGAAAGTCTCTTAACAACCCTTAACTACTTAAGAATTTCCGAAGGGAAGCAGATGAGGAGCTTCAGCCTCTTTTCAGCTTCCTTTAATTACTGTGAAGAAGATAGGGCTTTGGGAGGAGTCAATGTATCTAAGAAAAAGTAATTTAATTTCCACGGTTTACCCCCATAATGATACAACAGTACATTGTGCTTTTTTTTCTACAATCATTTGTGCTTTATTCAAGGAAAAAATTTGAAATGTATCTACACACTAAGATTAATGAAACAATTTTTTTGATACAAAAATATTTCTCACAAAATAGATTTAACTAATGATACTTTTTAATTTCTAGGCAGGGTCATGTACAGGGATGGCATGCTTGTGAATGTTAACAGCACACTATTTTTTATAAGGGGAAAATGAAGGGGAAAGGTTTTTTAATTTCATACTAATAAATAGCAAATATATATTAATAGCAAATATTATAATTTCATACTAATAAATAGCAAAGTCCCTTTTACAACCAGCTTTAAAACATCACATTTAAGACTGGCTTTATGACATCTGGGAACTTGAAACATTTACAAGACACAAGAGAAGCTCCCTAGTTGTTAGGTATTAACCAACTTGTAAGAACTGATTTTAGTGCTTCCCAATAAAACTAGAGTTCCCCAATGATAAATCTAAAAGAAAAAAAAATGGCAGACAAAATTAAATACTCCCCTTTGACTGGATTAGTTCTGCTCTAAAACAAAAGTTTTCTTTTTGCTTTGAGAATGTTAACAACTTAATGTTCTAACTTTGTGTAAACACTGAAAAGGAAGGGTAGGCTGCAGAATAAGATTTAAGTAGACCTCATCAGGACAAATGTTCTGACCGTTTCAGCACAATGATATCCAAAGTTGGTGGTGATGGGCAAGAGAAAAGGAAGGCCATTTCCCTCCTATCTAATCCTCAGGGCTTACTTAGTTTGCAATGGTATGCCAACATAAATGGGTCAGAGATTTCCAAGCTGTTGCCCTTTAGGAAATAGAATCCAGGACCCATGTTTTGTCCTCCAAACCAAACTATCTTATTAAATTTAAGCAAAGCAGGATCCTTGAATAATTGAAATAGATTGAAATAGGCTGAAATAGATTACTCCAAATTTGGTCAATTCCCATAAACCCTATCATTTCTATGTACTTAAAAATGGAGTTTAACTGACTACAAATCTAAGTGGTTCCATTTTGGTGTTAACCAGGATGTTCAAAGTTTATTTAGCTTCTTTTTATTAGCATTGAGTTCTATAAAATACATTAAAAAATTTTTATAAGCAGTTTTTGTCAGTGCCAAGTTCAGAACAGTAGAATAGAAATATTAAGAGCTATAGAGTCAGAGCATTCAACCTATTTCACCCTCAACAGCTTCCTTCCAGAGCCAAACTGGAATGGGAGGATGAAATGTTTGTTTTTTTCCAAACTACCCATAGGAACACCAAGTCTAGTCTGAGGAATAGGTGGCTATTTGGGGATAAAACTTCCAAGCAAACTTGGGGTCTGGCCTGAATGCTTCCAGGTTTGCATTTAACATCTTCTGCAGACATCTCTCTTAGAACATCATCTACTCATGATTTCCCATAGAACAAGCGGCAAAGAATTTAGTAATGATGTCATAATCCATAGTCACTTATGAAATAAGGAGGTGCAGAAGGGCTGGAAAACTCAGTTCTAAACTCAGTTTTGCTAGTGATTCTTTAGGATTCTTGAAAGAAAAATACATTAAAGGTACTTAGACATTTGTTCAAATTACATCTTTTGCAAAATGGATATAAGAATGGTGATGTCCCTTCATTGTATGGAGAACTCTGTAACAGCGTTTCATAAACCATAAGGAACAAAAATAATTTTGCTGGAGGAAATAATTGGTTATTTTTAAAAATGCTTTTTTGAAAGGCAAAGAGCAGCATGTGTTGAGTTTTGTCATCCATGTGACAAGCCATTAAATAAAGGATAAATCTTTGAAGCCTCTTAATGAAAAAAAATGACTTGGAACCAATCCCATGATTAAAGAGTAAATCCAGAAAATACTAGAAATCACTATCAGCTTTTGATACATTTTACCTATAAATGTTTGCACACATCTTTTGTAAACAGTGGAATCACCAAACAATTAAAAATATATTCTCAGCAATTGTATGCATGCATAATGTAAATACATTCTCTGAAAAGAAACTCTATTTGTGTTTTGGCTGTGTAATATATATGTATTTTTTAAATAGATGGAATGGACCCTTTAATGATCTTGGGTATGAATGCATCATCCCTTCCTGTATGATTTTAAACAGACTACTTAGGGAACCATTTTAGATCCATGTGTTTTTTTCTTAATTAATTAGATAGACTAAAAAAAATTGTGGCATATGAAAGTAATGGGATATTACTTCATTATAAGAAATAACAAATATGAGGATTTGAGAGAAACTTAGAAACACTTATCTGAACTGATTCACAGTGAAATAAACAGAACTTTAAGAACAGCATGCACAATTACTAAAGTAATGTAAATAAAGAAAATACCCAAAGCCTGTAGGCCCTCAAGTTACCTGCAGTGACTAATATGGAACCTGGAGAGCAGATGATTAAATATACTTCTTCCCCCTTGGTAAAAAAGATGGGAGACTATAGGCACAGAATGTTTTCAGACTAGTTTGTGTTATTCATCTTTTTTTTTTTTTTTTTTTGCTTTTCTTTGTCATAGGTGGGATGACAAGGGGGATATTGGAAAATAACTGGGTTATAAAAGACAAAAGGCATACATGAAAAATTTTAAGACATATCACTGGTAATTTTAATAAAGAAATGCAGTCATTGGTTCCAAAATATTAAAATTTAAAGTTACAAAAATGCATTTTGTTAATAAGGTCTGGCATAATTTCAACAGTCTTGACATAAATATTTTTTCTTAGATTTAACTGGTATCCTACAGTCATTTTTAAAAATTACATTTCTAAGTAAGTTATTATGGATATATGGAATACTATCATGATAATGATTTTTTAAATTACTTTTTAAAGCTGCACAAAGTATACAAGTTGAAGATCATAGTCTATGTTTCCTTTTATGCAAGAGTAGCTATTCTAGTAACTTCTTATCATCTACCTTACAAATTAACATTTTAAAATTTAGGTCATAAACTAGTATTAATCTGTTTAAATAAGGAAAAAATAAGACAATGTACTTTGACCATCTTATATACCTATGGATTAAATACATAAACAGGTTTCAGTAGTTATTATTTTGATATAAAAATGAATTTAGAAGAGTCTAACTCAGATTTGAAGAAGTATGAAATATATTTACATTCTAGACAAAAATGTTTTAAAAACATAATTCTACTTGGATATTAACATACAAAAAGGCACTCTGTGGCAGATAAGTGAAAATGTACATATGTAACTACTTGTCAAAGTCTTTTGGCAATTTTTGAAGGATTCTTGAAAGGTGATTTCTTTGTGGCAATTTTTTTTTAACATTAGTAAGAACTTATAAATTCCTTATAAAGTCCTCATGTCATATTCCCCACTCCCACTCCCACCTCCAAAGTCAAAAAGACTGTAAAACAGCTGAACAAGATGAAGAGACTGGAATCTGCATGGGTAGCATCTGGATCTTATTTCTTGCTATTTGTTAACTCTGAAATATATTTAAAACAAAATTAAAGATATAACATAATTTTGAGACACAAGTTTGACTTGAAAACCAAATGGAATGCCTCTGCTACAAACTTAAAATCAGCAGCTGGTTAAAAATGACACATTTTTAAAATATTAATAATTTGGTTATGAAAATACTTAACTGCAAGTAGCATGCTTTGCAGTTTTTGGCAAGGTCCTTTCTTGTAGCAAATTTTAAGATTCTTTAACTTTTGTGAACTGTGTGGCCATCACAGCTATGTGACTCCATTAACAAATTTGCATGTGTATGTATATGTGTATGATATGGGTATACACTCAGACTGGTCCACAATATGCTACTCTTTTTTTTTTTTCTGCTTTCTCTATTCATTTGTATTTAAAGGTATACATTTCTTCTTGCATTTTCTCTTTTTTCTTTTATATTAAGTGAATTAGCACTGATGGATAGAGAATTTTTTTTCTTTTTTTATTATTTGCAAAACATATGTATGGGTAATTCTTCAACATTAACCCTTACAAAGCTTTCTGTTACAAATTTTTCCTCCCTACTCCCCACCCCTCCCCAGGATGGCAGGATATCCACTACATGTTAATTATGTTAAAATACTTGACAAATCGAATATATGTATACATATTTCCACACTTATCATTGTTGTGCAAGAAAAAGGATAGAGAAATTTGTAGAGGAAATAATAATAGCTAACATTTATATAGCACTTTATAGTTTGCAAAGTGCTTTACACACACACACACACACACACACACACACACACACACACACACACACTATCTCATTTGATCCTCACAACACCCCTGTGAGGTAGGTGCTGTTACTATCTACATTTTACAAGTGAAAAAAACTAAGGCTGGAAAATTAAGTGACTTGTTCCCAGTGTCACACAGATAATAAATGAACTCAGATTTCCATAACTCCAAGCCCATCACTCTCTTCATCATGCTACCTAGCTGCCTCAATAAATAATTAACAAGGATTCTTTGCTTGGGATTAAATCCTTGTTCTGCCCCTCACCCACTAGCTGTTCTACCTCAAGTAAGTATCACTTCTCTGAATCTCAAAATCAATGATTTCTTAGGCTGCTTCTAGTTATAAAGTTTTATGATTCTGTGGTCATTATGAATTTTTTGTTATTTCTAAATAGCTTAAATTGCCTTGGCAGTTTTATCAACAAAACAACATAAAAAGGCATGGTAACACCATTCTCATTGTTGTAAAAATATAATAAGGTATAGAGACTAGACCCACTGGGTCAGGAATTAGGACATCAAGAACTAGGAGTTGATTCTAATATTTACTATTACATGTGTGGTTGTGGGCAAGTCCTTTCTCAAGACTTCAGATTTCTTAGCTATAAAATGAAAGGGCAGGATTCCAGCTCAAATAGAATATCAGATTTATAGACCCTATGACTATACAAAATAATGCAATAAAAGCAAAAGTCAGAAAAATGGTGATGGGAAATGTGTTAATAAATCTCCCTAAGGTTCTCCTGTCTTCTAAGTGAGAGTGGGGAGTAGCCATTCACCCTTCTGTCAACATACCTATCTCTGTGACTGTAGTAGTATCCACAGCTTCTCCCGTTTCTTCTTCTTTTGTTTCAGACCCCTTACTTACTATCTCACTGTGCGTCTCAGTTTCCACCCTTTCTCCCGTCTCACCTAGAAACAGTAACCATAGAGATCATGATGGGATACCATTATCCAATATTAGCTGATGACCGAGTAGCTTGTGGTCTGATAGAGCTTATTCTTTCAGTCTAAAGAATGAGGATGGAGTGGGGTGAGTAAGTTATCAGAGAGAGGGAAGAAAGGTAGTGAACAGAACACAAACATTAGTCTTGTTCAACCCTGAAGAAGTGTTTGTCCAATGGCAAATCACTTCCCTATAAACTTAGAATACAGAATTAAGGCTAAAAAATTGACAGCAGAGCATATGATAAACAGGTAGGAAATACCATATAAATATTAAAAAATAAAAAATAGTTAAAGTTTATGATATTCAAAAAAGATGACACTGTGAAACTGAAACATAATGGCAAAATGGTGATCTGGCCCCTCAACTTTTTGTTGCTCTCTGAGCAGAAAATTATACTCTCCTTATTAAACATAGATATTTTATATGGAATCAAATAAGAATTACCTCTTGAATAATGGCAGAATATTTTTTTTGGAAGACCCAAACACTCTATTGTTAAAATAAAATATTACTTGCATCCACATATAGAGCCTCTTCTGTATTCCTGTCCTAATGGTAAAATAAATTCTAACAGGTAGGAGGCAATAGTTGTAACTTTTCTAATGTCAAGCCATTTTTTTATTCCTCCACCTATGACAAATTTTTTCCTCTCAAATGTCTGTAAGCTATGATCAAAGATAAACCTGAAAAGCACCAGAATTCTAAACATTATTTATTTGTTTCTCTGGTTTAAATATGATAGACACAGATTGTATTTTAGGAAATTTTCACCAAAAACTATATTTAATCATCAAATCAAGATGATGGAATAGAAGTCCTGAGAAGGAAAAGTAGTTTTGGTTGAAAGCACATCCACTCCCAGCTACCTAAGAAGTGGTTTGGGGTTACTATGTTACAACCTGGACACTTGGATGTGATTCTCCAGATGGCTATCTTTATAGAATTCAGGGCTTAAATAGTTTGAATTTTGAACACAACAACCATTACCTTCAATTGCTTGGTTCTCTTCATTCATGTTAATTTCCCTGGCTACTTCCATCACTGGCTTCATGTTTTCTTGTGTCCCTTCATCTATTATGGGAGGTTGAGTTCCTCCAACTGTTTCTATCAACAGAATCTTTTCCACTTTTTCAGGAAGTTCAGTGCCTCTAGCTGCTCTGGAATGATCATTCTTTCCAAGAGCTCTAAGAGACTTAATCTCTCCCACTACTTCTGGGAATTCATTATCTTCAGCTGTTCCCTGAAGATTGTTCTTTTCACCTGTTACCAAAGTTGTCTTCTTCATTGCCCCCAAAAGTTCAGTTTCTCCAGCTGTTCCCTCATACTCAGTCTCTTTCATCATTCCCAAAGGTTTGATCTCTCCAGCTGTTCCCTCATACTCAGTCTCTTCCATCATTTCTGAAAGTTTGGTCTCTCCAGGTGTTTCCTCATGCTCAGTCTCTTCCATTATTCCTGAAGGTTTGGTCTCTCCAGGTGTTCCCTCATGTTCAGACTCTTCCATCATTTCTGAAGGTTTGGTCTCTCCAGGTATTTCCTCATGCTCAGTTTCTTCCATCATTTCTGAAGGTTTGGTCTCTCCAGGTATTCTCTTATGCTCAATCTCTTCCATCATTTCTGAAGATTTGGTCTCTCTAGGTGTTGCTTCATGCTCAATCTCTTCCATCATTCCTAAAGGTTTGGTCTTTCCAAGTGTTCCCTCATTCCCAATCTCTTTCATCATTCCAAAAGGTTTGGCCTCTCCAGCTATTCCCTCAGACTCTGTGTGTGTTCCCAAAGGTTCCATCTTTCCAGCTGCTTCTTCATGCTCAGTTACTTTACATGTCTCTGAAGGTTTGGTCTCTTCAGCTGTTCCTTCAGCCTCTGCCAGTGTTCCTGAAGTTTCAGGCTCTCCAGCTGTTTCCACATAATCATTCTCCTCCAACATTTCTGCCCTTCGATCAGTATTTATATGCTGTCTATCTTCCAAAATTTCTTGAGGTTCTGTCTCTTCAGATGTTACCAGATGCTTATCCTCCATTGTTCTTTGGAGATCAGCCTCTTCAGTCATTCCTAGATGCTGATTATGTTCTGTTTCTGTAGATTCTACTTCTTTAGCTGTTTCCAGTGACTTAATCTCCTTTACAGTTCCAAATATTTCAATTTCAACAAATTTTCCTATAGGTTCAGTACCTTTCTCAATTTCCCTGTCATTCTTTTCATCTGTTGCTGGAAGTTCATTTTTTCCAGCAGATATGAGTAGCACAGGATCCTTAGATGCCTTTGGATTCTTAGTTTTATCTGTTGATTTCATATATTCTGCTTGAGCTCTTTCCCCCAAGCTGGGAGATCCTGCCTTCTCAGGGTAACCCTCTTCACAGGCAGAACTAGCACCATCAGTTGTTAATGGCATCACAACCCTGGTATTGCCTGCTAGAAGAATATTGGTTGATCCTGTTTTGTCATGAGCTTCAACTTTTCCTTCTGTTGTACACTGTTTGGTCTTGTCAAGGCAAATTTCATTTTCATATGGGCTTGAAGAGTTTACATCTGAAGTTGCTTTGGATCATTTATTTCACATGAAAAAGAAAACAAATTATTATTATTAATTTAATAGTATAGAAAAACAAATTGGGATTACAAGGAGTACTTAATTCAAATTAGTTAAGTTGCAGATAGATCGTTTCTGAGACAACCAATTTATGTTCACTACTTCAAATATTTTCTGCATCACACTTAACTTTCTTATCCTAAATTTAGGGTTTCTTCATACATATCTATTAATCTGGCTCCCTTCATTTACTCCCACCCCTACAACATTCTTTCTTATGACTCTTGCTCTACTTTTGTCATTTGGCACATTTTTCTTACTCTTACCTTCTGCAAGTTTTTTCCTACTGTTTCTTTAGGAATAGAATAGGATTTCACAAAGTCTGATCCTAGAAGAGATTTTTAGAAACTCCTTTATCTTTTGTTAAAGGTCCTTAGTGGCAGAAGATGCTATCAAGCACTAAGCTGGAGAAACTTTCAGGAGCAGAGAATAAATAGGGTACACACTGAAAGGAAGTGAAGAAAAGTCATTACTTCTCTACCATTTCCACCAGTTGCTTTATCTCAGGGATCAGAAACCATGTCTTCAAAGATTGAAACTTTTCAACTTCAGAACGCCCAACCTGGAGCCCTTGCTGTCTTTAATAAGTACTGCCTATAGTCTACTGACTATATTAAACAGGCTAGAGACATACTTTATTCCTCCACCATCTTCACACTAGCCATTTATTATTACTATTACTATTACTACAGTACTCTTCTCAAATCAATACTGCTATTACTACTGGAAACAGTATATCAATCTATTCTATTGTGGCTCCACTCATCATCACATCTTTGTAATTTTCCACAAAATATCCTTCCCTAGCTACCACTTTCCTATTATGGTATTTCCTCTATGTAAATTTGTTGAGGGCAGGGATTGTCTTCATTTTTATATTTGGATCCCCAACCTTAGCATAGTTCATAACATGGAATAAGTGCTTAAAATTTTTTTTTGGGGGGGGGAAATAGGGAAAAAACTGAATTAAGATTCAAGAATTCTTGATTTTATTCCTAGATTATGCTACTAATTAGTTGCATAACTAATTAGTTACATATTAGTTATATAGTTGTATAACTAGTTACTAAACCCTTACTAAATCCCACTTTCCTTATCTGTAAAACAGGAATCATAATACCCATCACCACACACATATTCAAAGCTTAATAATTTTAAAAGAGTGGAAGTTGAAGTGTTTGGGAAATAATAGAGTGAGATATACAACTCCTGGGGAAAATTATGGTTCCTCTCTTTTTCAGGCCCTTTAACAATCTCTCTCAGCTATCCCCAATATTTTGCTTTTCTTCTGGGAATCACAAATTACATCTCCATAATACACACTCTACTTGGAGCTTTTTGTCCATAACTTCAAGTATAAGTAAGAAATGAGGTTTTGCCAGATTTCAAATTTTCACTTATCCAACAAAAGAATGTTATGGCAATAGCAATAGGCAAGGTATTGTGGAAGATCCAGAGATGAAGAAAATAGGATCCATACTTTGGAGGAGTTCACGGTATTTTAAGGAGAGAGAAGGCAAATCCACAAAAATTACAGGACAAGGCAGATTGTATTAGTCTAATGGAATACTACTGTTCTATAAGAAATGACAAGCAGGATGATTTCAAGAAAACATGGAAAGACTTACAAGAATTGATGCTGAGTTAAGTGAACATAACCAGAACATTATATACAGTAACAGCAAGATTATACAATGAACAACTGTGAAAGACTTAGTTATTCTCTGCAAGACAAGCCCAAAGGAATCATGATGAAAAAATGCTGACTATAGACAAAGAATTGATGGGGTCTGAATACAGACTGAAGCATTTTTTCTTTCTTTCCTTCCTTCCTTCCTTCCTTCCTTCCTTCCTTCCTTCCTTCCTTC